>VZUI01092188.1:0-66707 GCA_013401135.1 Cettia cetti | reverse complement strand
AAAAAAAAAAAAAAAAAAAAAAAAAAAAAAAAAAAAAAAAAAAAAAAAAGAAAAGAGAAAGGAAGAAAGAAAAAATAAAAAAGGATAAAGGAAAAAGGAGTAAGGAGTAAAAAGAAAAAAGAAAAGAAAAATATTAAAAAACCTGGCTCAAATTATGTTTTTATATGATAGATCAGAGGAAAAGTGATTGAGATGACATATGTCAATCTCATTTTCAGGATTTTAGAATGAAATACAAGTATTTTCATTTTTATGTT
This sequence comes from Cettia cetti, assembly GCA_013401135.1. Classification (NCBI taxonomy): domain Eukaryota; kingdom Metazoa; phylum Chordata; class Aves; order Passeriformes; family Sylviidae; genus Cettia; species Cettia cetti. The sequence continues at coordinate 66,450 of VZUI01092188.1, read as the reverse complement.
CATTTATACAACAGTGATTATTTAAATAAGTTTTTCATGTTTTGCAAACTTGTTGGAGAATTCAATGTGAAATATCTTTTATTGGTTTTTTATCCATTTCTTTACAATTGTTTAGCACCAGCATCAGCTTCAACATCAGTATTTGTATCATACAATAAATTGCTGTTACCATGATGTCACCAGCAGGGCTCAAACTATTTGCTTATTTGTACAAATGAAACATATTTATTCAGACAGAGAGGAATTATGTTAAAAGACATAAAACATTTTATATTTATTGATTAAGTATCAGAAAGTTTTCAGGTAAAGATATTACTTTGACAATACTAATATCATAACACAAACTCCACCTCCTCTGCTGAGTTTTAGGCAGAAACTGAATTGATTAAAAAGAATAAATCTTACAAATTCTTTACTAGTTTGAAATATCTCTGATCCTCAAGGATGAAGAGATCAAGATGCACATCTGACTAAGGCTGAGTTGGGTTTTCACTTCCAGTTCTTTGTCAAAGACATCATCTCACTTCCTAGTTTATGCATGATTTTAGTGATCTTGAGAATACTGATTTATCAGAAAAGCTGGAAAGAGGAAAAAGGTTAGAGTTGACTTGTCCTGCATGGACAGCACCACCACAGCTTAGCATTTTATTATCAGTATTACACAAAAACATTTTTGTTCTTTCTATGAAAGTGCATTCCTCAGAGAAAGGAAGTTTAAAAATATATTAACATAATGCAATGGTAAAAATTAATTTTTAAGGAAATAATTTTAACTAAAATTTGGCCTGAGTTCAGGTAGAATTCAAATCCTTATATTATGTGCCCTCTTCTCTTATATTGTTCTTGATAAATTTTTCTCAATTATGTGGCTCTCTATTTTGTTCAGTGTATGGATATGTGAACCTAATGACCATAAGGCACTGTTCTACACTGTTCCATTGGTATTAACTCTTCATAGCTGTTAATTCATTTTCACAACACCTCTGTGACATGAAGACAATCTGTTAGCTGTTTTTATTAGGACAAATGTTTAAAAAGTCTATAAAAATCCAGAGATTTTTAGGTGTTATAATTGCTGTTACAAACAATACAAAAAACATCAGTCAGAAATTTAAGGGAAAATATACAGCAAGATGAAAAAGGTTTTAATCATTCATAACACAGAAATGTGATTTTCACCCAGTGCTCATATGTTTTCTGTAGGGATAGGTTGTCAGAAACAACTATATTAGAGTCATTGGTGCAAGCTCCCTTGCTCCTGCAGGAAGATTTATCATGAAGACTGAATGCTGAAGTCCAAAGAATATTTATTATGTACTCAGGCTATGGAAGAGGTTCAGCTCATGTTTAGTTCCACCAGACTATAAAATGCCTCTACACTTATTTGCTGTAGGTGTATTTCTATAACAAGCAAATGCAAGGGCTGAAACAATGAGCACGAGTGTTATTGTGATGGGGTGGTGGAAATAAGAAACTATGTGCTTTTATCCAAGACTTTTCAACTCCTTTCTGTCCCCAGTCTCCAAAATTAGTCATTAGTTTATGCAAATAAACTTAAATCACAAACTCTGTTTCTCTTAGCCCTCTATTTTATAATTACTTTAAGCACATCAAAACCCAAAAGCTTCAAAACACTAACCTGAAGATATGATTAGCACTTAGGAACACTATTTGTACTTGATATACACCGATTTGAAATAAATTAAAGTTCAAAACACACGTCCAGTTGGGGTCTGTTTACATTAATAGTAAAATTCCCTAGCTCATAATGAAGTCCAGTTAGTACTGTTTCCAAGAATAATACCCTACACATTTCAAAGTCTTGCCTATTAAAAAAAAAGAAAAAGAAAAAATTAAACTAACTAAAGCAAAGCTCTTGATTTGTGACCTTCACTTTAGTCAGATTCTGTGAATTAGCATGATATGGACTACCGAGGAATTATATTGCCTAAGCAAGCTGGTTTTTGTTGTTTTACTTCATTTGACATGAAAAACTACTGCCTACAGATGGGCCTTCTTTTCCAGTATTCTGTTCTGTCATATGAACGGAATTACTTGAACAAAGGTCGAACTCCAGCCTGAGATTTGCTAGTACGCTATATTAGGCCCCAAGAAACTATATTAGATTCAAAGGCAAAAGGCTAAAATTCTTTTTATTACTGCAGAGCATTAAACAGTCCACAGAGGAAGCATGAACACAAGGTGTAAGAAGTAGGGAACCAGGGGAACAAAAACCCCACTTCCAAGCATCCTCATTCATTTGATCCAGTGCACATTCATGTTCACCTTGCACGGGTGAAATACCATTTCCTTATGTGTCAGTGGTGTGGAGGGAAGTCTTTGACAGCAGAGACAAAATACCACAGCAGTGACAAAGTGTTTCAGACAAGCAGGAAAAACAAAACCTATTTCAGCAAATATGTTAGCAGATCAATACATTTCCCAACAATGCCCTGCACAGCCACCCAGCCCTAAAGTTAAAGAATGCCAATTGAAATGCTGAATAGCCTCTCTCCCTTCAAAAATTCAATGGTTGCTCAAAATCCTGAATGCGATCTGTAAGAGCTTCATTTAGCCTTTCAGTTACAAAAGAAAAGAAGGAAAACATGGGATATCATACTGTCTTTAATAAGAAGATACAGAAAATCTATCCAAAGGCCAAAATATATAGTAAGCAGGTGTCTTGTGAAAACATCAGAATATTTATTTAATAGTATTTATTTGCTCCTTTTTTCAGGTGAATGTTTACTCTTTTATTTCTGGATCACTGCAAATACAGTGAAGCTAAGGAACCAAGGTTTCTAAAGTGCTTCAGTACTCAGTGAGGTTGCCTGACTCTATGCATAAAGTGAAGATGTGCTCCATTCTTTTCATCATTCCCTGCATAAAGTGTAAAAAGCACTGCATTTTAGGTTGATTAACAAAGTTCAAAAATCTGATTTTTAGGGACAAGAAGATGAGAAAATTGTTCCTCTACAAGAAGGCTTCTTTTTTCTCTGAAGATTACATTTAAATACCCAGGGTTTAAGAGCACATAGTGCTTTTAAAATCCTTTCTAGGGCATAACAGATGTGTTTTGCTGACTGATTCCAAATTCTGTTTAATGCATCAATTACCCATGACTACTTCTGAATTCCAGGAACTTTTTATCCACAGCAGAGGGAATTATTTTATTTATTTTTTCTTTCATTTTTTTTTTTAACAGTAGCCTTTCTGCATTAAACTATGCCAAAGGATGTAGGCAGTGGAGAAAAAAAAAAAAAAGCTTAATGTAGCTGCTGTGACAAAAAGGACGGGTTTCAGTCAAAGAGGGTAAGTGGATTTAATAATTTTGAAAGTGTTTATTGAGTGTCTCTAGTATTTTAGGAAAGTGGATAAATCCATAACCTCTGCACATATTTGTCCCACAATTATGCACTGAAAACTCAGCTACCATCTAAGATGAATGGTTACATGAACACAGCCAGCATGTGTCTATTGTGTACAGCAGTAGAGGTGTCTTACAGGAATGAAAAGAGTGGAAGTAAGAAGGAAAAGATAGTTAAAAAAAAAGAAAAAAGGGAAGGTGTATTTTCCCTTTTCTGAGGAATGAAAACTCAAGGATTTTTCGATTGCAATTGAAATTCTAAGCTATGTCTTTAATATCAGCTACAAATATAACAAAATAACATTTCTTTGCTTGTAAGGCCAGTAATTTCTGTGAATACTGCAAGCTGCTTAGCTCTGTAAGTATTATATCTTTCCAGCATGGATTATCACAGGATACTTTAACACAGCTTTTCAAAGACTTTGAAAGCACCATTATTTTTATTTTATTTTGCTCTTCCTTCTATTTTGGTGGTGAATTTTTTTATGGCACCTATTCCATCTCCTAGTTGTTTGGTTAATATGAGTATAGTCTTTTTCTTACCTGGTGGCCTGAATTAAAGACCAGATTCCAATTAAATACTACTGAACTGAAGAGGATTTATGACCAAGACGCTACAGGGGGAACATTTCATGGTAGACTGGGAGCTCTTGGAAAAAAGTGTCCCACCAACATCCCAGAAGGTCCAGGGAGATTTATGAATGCTTTGTATTAGGAAAAAAAAAGTTGTTTCTCCCTTATAATGCAGCAGCAATTAAAAACCATTTGGATTCATAAAATGCAGCTTTACTTCTGGCCATCAACTTCATGCTGCTGTCATCATCAAACCAGTGTAATCTGATAATCCACTTTGACACAATTTTTTTTCCTTCTCTTTTGAAAGACATGGGTAAAGTCCTGTTTAATAATGGCACCCAGAAGTATTTGCCCCAGTGATAAAATCTCATTTTACAAAAGTTTTGATTTCAAATATAAATTACATATATCAAAGATGGTCTTTCCCAGGTAGATAGGCTTTTATTAGTGGCAGTCTAAGCAGTGTTGGAACAGAAAAATATGGTTGTGATGTATAAGGGAAAAAAACAAAAATCTCTAAAAGTTACTGTCACAATCTGCCACTTCTGCTGAGACACAAAAAAATGCAGGTAAAGCTAAAGGGAGAGTTGATATATTTTGCCAAGGAACTTAGAGATGTACCTTGTGGAGATAGATCCTTAAAACTCGCTGAGTTGCAAATATCCAAGGTATTTCTGCAAAACTTGAGCTTTGCTTGCAGCTCAGTTATCTGCTTAGGTGACAAATCAAACTTTTAAGAAAGCTCATGCCCCTCAGATAGTGCTCTGGTTCTGATGCCACAGTGTGAAAAGAAATCTTTGGAAATGTGGAAAGTGACATGAAGAAAGGTGGCATTTCATTTCAGTACTTGCACAAATATTTGGTAGTGTGTGATTTAGCCTATATTTTCAGTCTCTATTTTGTTTCCATGAATAAACATATAACACTTGTAAAAAATATGAACTATTGAGTGTCAGAACACTGGCTACGTACTATTCACATTTTGGGATGAATTTTTTGCCAATATCTTCATACTGGATTTTCACTTTTTCTTATAAAGAACACAGCAAATGAAAAATGACACGAGTACTGCATAGTGCTATCTTTACAATATGGTTAGTCAGTAACCCAAATTATCCCTGGATATCTCATCCTGAAAAGAAAATTAGAGATTCATAGAATCATATAGGTTGGAAAAGACTTTTAAGATCATTGAGCCTAACCATTAACCCAGCACTGCAAAGTCCACCATTAAACCATAACCCCAAGTGCCACATCCACAAGAATTCCTCCTTAGATGGTGACTCCACCACTCCTCTTGGCAGCCTGTTTCAGTGCTTGGCAACTCTTTCCATGAAGAATTTTTTCCTAGTATACAATCTAAATCTCTCCTGGCACAACTTGAAGACACTTATTCTTGTCCTCTAACTTGTTACCTGGACAAAGAGACTGACACCCACCTGTCTAAAACCCCTTTTTCAGGCAGCTGTGGAGAGTGATAAGGTCCCCTCTGAACATCCTTTTCTTCAGGCTAAACAACCCCAGCTCCCTCAGCTGCTCCTCAAAAGACTTGTTCTCCAGACTCTTCACTAGCTTTGTTCCCTTCTCTGGACTTGATCCAGCAGCTCAATGTTTCTCCTATGGTGAGGGGCCCAAAACTGTACAGAGGATTTGAGGCCCCAAGTAATAATAATTATTGGATTTGATGACTAACTTAAGTGAGGAAAGTACTGCAAAAAACTTCTTATGTAAAGCTATAAAATACAATCCATAAAGCTAACTTTTTTTTCATAACTCTCAAAGAGAAGCACAAGGAAGTAACAGGAAAAAATTTGCTTGATTATCTTAACAAGTAAATAATCAAGAAATCAGGTAAGTCAAATATCAAATGAAGTTCATATAATTTCATTTGCAGTATTATAATGGAGCTAAAGCAAAAATCTTTATTTCCAATTTTGTCAAAAGTTATAAAAACGTCTATTATATTGTAGGAGCAAATTTTGACTCTTACCTCTAAATGGAATAAATAGAGATGCTAGATTTTTCATCAATTCAGGCATGATAGTCTCCAAATACAGACACGAGAATTTGAATTTAGTTTTGTTGATCCATGGGATACTCCTCCTGTAAAAATTGATTAATTCCTTCTTCAGGGCCTTTCTTGTGACACTTAAAGAAGCAAATCTCCTGCTTCCCATCCGTAGAAGGAGAGGTATTACACTAAGCATTCTGGTCATCTGCCTTCCAGAGAGAGGACAATTATTTATTTAGAAACAACCAGTAGGGTAAGGCTGTATTTTCCTTCATTCACAAAATGTAGGAAGGACTGGGGAGAAGCTAAATAAAAACACACTTTTGACTCTTTATGTTCACAGAAGAAGTCCATCCTAACCCTCCCAACCACACATACCCACCTGATTGACTCCCCAAACTACTGAGTTTCTGCCTCATGTGCTTTTTGCAGAAGAACCACACTGCATGGGAATTGCAGAACCCCCTTTTGTCTCCTCCTTTTCCTCTTTCCACTGCCTGTCATTAATGGCTTCCTAGAACAGGTCTTAAAAATAATTTAATTTTTTTTCCGGCTCTAAAACCCTGCAAATGAGAGGTTGTATGTCCCAAACCATCACTGCAAGGCAGAGGCACACAGCTTACAGATACAGTGATGTACTGCCTTAATTCTACCCATCAGAGTATAAACTGATGCTAAAACAATTGGTTACTAAAAAAAAGAGAAAAAGACCCAAACAAGATAATAAACATTCCTCTAAATAGCATGAGAAACAACGTAAATCCATATTTTCTGACAAAAATAATCCATCTCTATTGATCCTTTAACTTAATTTTCTCTGACTAAGATTCAATTTCTAAACTCATCAAAGCACGACTTTCTCTGATGTTATTAGATCTTGTTCAGTCCCTCACAGACCTAAGGTGCTTTACTCCCAATATGTGCATATTTTAACTTGCTAGACTTTTCAACACTGGCCTAAATATAGACAGCAGACTAGCTGAGATCTGTTTTGCCAGGTATTATAGGTAGATCAGATTTGGAGATGTGGTAAAATTAAACAAAAGATGGCCCCATTAATATAAAACCCAAAAACTTAGATACTCAGCTGCTGTTTTCTGCGAGTTTATTCTGGAGTTGGACAGCTGCTTACAAGTAGAAGCTTTTATGCGAATTTGTTCTCACTTTCTGATGCTACGAGTAACTCACCTATTTTTGCCAGTTAAAGGTCTTTTATGAACAAGGGCCACATTAAACCCCTGGATTCAGCAGGGGTTCATACAACCCTGAAGATAACAGGTTAGCCTGTACCAGCCCCCTGGAACTGGGGGTCATATACCCATGCTGAGACACAGAGCACAGACTCTGGTGAGCTCAAAGGAGGCAGAGGAAACAGAACAGCTGCAGAGCTGCACAGCAGCCAGTAGTATCCATTAATCTTGCTGGAAAAAGAAAAGAGAGGAGGAAAATAACAGGTATCTAGAGAGCTCAGAACATATCTAGCCATAAACACACCCAAACAACAAACTAAAACCAAAGGCAAACAATGAACCACAGTAAGTTTCTTATTCAAAAAGGATTTAATATTTGGCAGTTTGAAAGGGAGTTAAACAGTTGTTGCAGGTGGGTTGGAGTAATACTAATGGTGATATTCCTCTTAAACTGACTTTCAGACCACTTTAAACAGTGCTTTCATAAATGAAGTTGGCACAGAGAAATTGCTGTTGACACATTGCTAAGAGGTAATGTCAGAACTCAGCAGACTCAGAACAGACAGGAAGAGCAAGAAAACAGTGAGCACTAGAATGAGGAGAAGTGGTGTAGTTAAATAGGAAATCTATCTGTTGGAAATGATGATGAAAGAAAATTATCTGCTAGTTATATTTCAGAAAGCCACGTGCCACCAATGACACAGTGATAACAAATGACAACAGGAAATCCAGATACTTTGGATAGAATATGTGCAAACTTTTGGTTCTGTGTTCTTGAAAAAAAACTCTTTTATCTGCAACTGGTTGAAATAAAAGAGCAAATTGAGCGAGATAAAAGGAACTGTAGTAAGGAACCTGCAAGAGTTGCTCATCTTAGCACAGAAAAATACAAAGTGACAGTATAAGGTTATTCACCTTAAAGACAATAAAAAGTAAATACCCAAGAAAATAACTGATAAAAAGCAATGTTAACAAGAACAATCTGCCTATAGATATATTTAAGTAGATTAATAAAAAAGATTTCTAATCATCCAAAGGATGAAGACCTATAGCCACACTTCAGGTAGCATTGGAGAGGCAAGAAATTCTTAAATTATTTGATAAACTTACGAAAGTTGCATTTGACATTATTGGATTCAGTGACCATGGAGATAATTTTCTTCTGTGTCATAACAGTTAATTTTGTAGGGTCATTTTAAAGTACAAGAATTTCAGATCTATAATACCTGTAAAAACAACATATATGGAGGAAGCGTGAAGATAAAAAATAAAAAAGTTTTCTCTTTGTTGCAAAATATAAATTATGACATACAATGTTTTTCTACTAATTCATAAATTTTATAAATCAGAATAATTGTGCATCAATTCCAACAAGAAAAAATGAAACCAAAAATTCAGAATGAGAGGACTGAGGGCCTTGAAATACAGTCTCTTTTGGTCAGACGAGAAGAAGTAAAAATTATCACCAGTTTACAAGCACTTAAATGTACCAACAATCACTGAGGATGATATGTTGCTAATTATTTTCTTAGTTTACAAATTTGAAAGTGAATACAATGAACAAAAAGAAAAAATAAGCAAGAAACATTGATCTGTAAATGTGTGTTTTCTGGAGAAAAAAAAAGTCTGTAAGTGCTGTTGACAGGGTCATGTGAAGCTTACCAGAAAATCTAAATTCCAGGCACCTCAGACGAGCACTTTTATAAAGTTTTCAATTCAAGAGAGCAATGGATTAAAAATAAATGAGGTGTATGGTGAGACATAAAGAAAAAAAAAGAGAGAAAATATTTTTTAAACTTTGTAAAAGGAAGGATCTTGTCCAGAATCAGAGTAAACAAACTCAGTCTAGGCAAAACTTCAGTAAAAATAGAAAACATTCAGCAAGTTTAGAAGTCCAAACCACTGATGGGTAAACACAGTTTTGTTCTTCTTCCCCTGTACATTTACCTATATCCATAACAAGCCTCAGGTGACTGGTATAATTAAAACTGAATTGAGTTTTGTGCACAGAAAAAGGCATTTAAATCACATCAAATAGCCTTAAATCTGAGTTTGCCTGAAAAAGTGAGTGATTGCAACAATTTGTCGCTGCAACGAGCTTTAGATAAAATATCTGATAATCTGACTTCTCGAATTTCACTAAACTCTGATAATGCTATTTCATGTATCCAGACTCTAGGGTCTGGGACGGCTCTTCACATGTAAGGTTTTTTTCAGTTTCCTCAATTTCTATGATCCAAACACTCACAAAAAAAAAAAAAAAAAAAAAAAAAAAAAAAAAAAAAAAAAAAAGGCAACAAAACTAAACATGTTTTTAATGCCAGTTACACAAAACTATAAAGCAAGTGATTCAACTTTCCATTAGTCAATAAGAGTCCTCATAGGACTAAGGGTCTAAAGAGGTGCTAAGTGTTGTCGATTAGGAACAGCTGGCTCCTTAGCTGGTTAGGCTACTAATCTTATTTCAGTGTTAATCATGGAGTTTTGCATGCTGAAGTCCCTTCTTTATCATATAAAAGGCTACAGCACTGCTGCACTCCTTATGCTACCCCCCCTGCATATTTCTAAATTTTCCTTAGAAAAATGAAGTGCTTAGAAGTAGTCCTTAAGTGCAACTAATTGCTCTGCCACTTATGCCCGTACTCTCTGTAAGGTAAGAAGAAACCTACACAGCTTTTTTGATATCAGCTGTTTTCATGTTTATAACTAGAGTTTAAGTTATTTTCCTAGACCTATTTAAAATCATATTTAGCATTTCAATGTTCCATTAGAGAGCAAATCTTGTCAGCACAAGTATCCTATGATACAACGTATTAAAATCATCATTATTTCACCAGAAAATCTTCATTTCTTGTACCTGACAGGCACACCATGAATTTTCACACTTTGGACCTAGCAACCTGCCCTCTAGGAAAAATCCATGCCTTTGCTCTGCCAAATTGCAGAACTTAGTAGTCAAAAAAGGACATCCCACTGCCTATGCTGTTGTCAGCTACTCTCCCCAGCACTGAGAGCCTTACTAGCTCTCAGGCATTAAGATCCAAGAGATGGTCAGGAAAAGGTCTGGCTAAGCCTAAGCTCCAAGGGCTGTTAGTACTGCTGTGATGGTTGTGACCTTTGAGTGGGCACTTGATGTGTTGGGGAAGTTGTGAGAAGAGAACAACACAACTTTTAGAAACGACAAGGTCAGATCCCTGAAGTCTGGAGGAAATATATTTTAATTAAAGCACAGAATGTGTGAAATCTTTGGTTGTCCAAACTGCACAAGCCTGAAGAGCTGTTAAATGAGACCGTTGTAATTCTGAGGGACAATAATTGGAAAAATGGTCTATTAAAAAATAACTGATGACAAAACCAATTTGAATGATGGTAGAAACTTTCCTAGCTACAGACTTACTTTTGCAAGTGTAAAAGCGCAAGTATGCCCTTCTTTCAAAACCATATCTTTTGGAACATTCATTTTGAAAGGCCTGCAGAACACTTTTTATATTTAAAAATATTGTCAGCAAAGCAGGTTTGAATAAAAATACTGCAATGAATTTCATAATGAGAACATAACACCTTAATTTTTAGGTTTTGTACAACCTATTAAGGATAAATTTTGCAATATTATCCTTGTAATGAGATTATTTGACTAGATAATCTTTGTGTAATAATGTATTCAATCTACCACTTTGAAATATAAATCAATTATTTTCAACCTAGTACTATCCAGAAGCTGTGCTTCTAACTAACAAATGAGCTAGAGGATTCCTCTGTTACTGCTAATTAAAAAGTTCATTGTAAATGTTAAAAACTGACAGTAGCCATGACTATGGCATTGCTACAGGGATAAGGCAGCAGAATTCCATATGGCCGTGATTATCCAAATTTTCATGTGCTGGAGGTTTTTACTGTCTCCAGCCCTCCTTGTCTCATAAAAGTCTATTAAGAGTTCAGAAGACTGATACAATGTTGCAGCTGTAATGTCATTGTGGACTAATTCATTTATTCTGTTCTCACGATATTTTCTGCAACAGTATAAACAATTAGCACAGTTGGTACTATGGTGGACAAAATTATGGTCAAGCAGTTACAGAAAGCATGGTAAACAAAATAAATCAGTGAAACTAATTCAATTGTGACAGTGGAGGAAATACCACGTATGGAAAATAAAGAAGTTGTGTCAGTGGGAATGATGATAATTTGCTTTCCCTCACCACAAAACTCAAGTAAAATAAGACCTCCATTTTGCCTATCACATAGAAACCAAGCAGCTGAGAAAATAGAAGGAAAGAGAGGGAAAAATAATCAGCTAGTCCAAATGTTTCAGGAGGTGCAACCACTGAGCAACTGAGATTTTGTGGGAGAGCTAGAGGGGAAAATCTTGGTGCCCCATCAAAAAACTGTAAAAAAGCCCTACCAAAAACTTTAGTCAGAATCTCTGTAAATCTTATCTGGTTTTCATGAAATTATGATGCGTGCCTCTATTAAGGGATTAAAGTAATGCAGTGACCGAGAAGGATTTATCTTAAAACAAAAGTCTGTATTGGCAGTGCAAAACCTCCATGCGAAGCTGAATGTTCACATGCTTGCATAAATATAAGAATGCTTCCTAGTTTCAGGCTTTCTCTTCCTCCAAAGAAGGCTCCAAGGAGAGCTGTGATGAAATGGAACATGGGTTTTAGAACATGCCCTGGGGAAATTGTTGCACAGAAGATGGGAAAAGGCAGCGCAGAAGATGCCAGCCAGGCTGTGACAGCCACATGGTCATTAATGTCAATCTTGCCAACACTGATTTTCCATGACATTGCAGAATTCAGGTCAAAAAGCAGACTTCTTTTGCATTCACAAATCCCTGAGTGGTTTTTTTGCCCCATGTGATTCCACACAACCAGTATAATATTTTATATCCTCATAATCAATGAGCTCTACCTATAAGCTGCACATAACACAGTTGTTTTTGTCCAATCTCTAAATGATTTGTGACATTATATTTGGGGTTGCTGAAAACAATAAAGCTGGTAATCAAACCATCACAGCAATGATGAACACCTTCAATATGCACAACCATATTAAGTAATGGTGCCTGTTATTTTACAGAACATATCTCCTATCACCCCTCTGTAGTCTGGAACCATTGGGTTTATTACAAAAGTCATCCTAAATTATTTTCAAACACATTTACATACAATTTGAAATATCATTGGTCATATGAAAGAAATCATAAAAAGAAACTGGGAGAACACATTCAGTGAAATACAGATTAATACTCACTTTAGAGTCCAGAAACTTTGAAAATACAAATAAAGCTGACTTATTCCCTTTTGAATAAATCATGTTTTTTTGGAGCTCCTCTGTTTTAATCAGCGCATTGTAAATACTCTCTGTTGAACTTGATTTCTCCTAAAGTATCTACCCCCATACCCAAAAATACTTCAAAGTTCATACTTACAACCCAAATGATCCAAGACCATGATATCTTGCTCCCAAGTGATTATTATGTGCATTTTTAAATTGCAATAAGGGCATCAGTTCCACAATTTTCAACTTATTCTATAACTCCAATGCATTAGCAAGTTGTAAATAAGTTTCCACTAGTCACGAAAGCATATCACATATAGGAAATCTGGAGCTTGTATCTTCAGCGTGGACAAAAGTGTGACTGTCTGCTCCTTCCCCTGTGTCCTTGACCCAATTTTTTCTTTGTATTCTCAGAAGGTAGCTTCTGCTTTCTTCAGTTTATCAGTGGGAAGCACACAGATGGTAATTTTTTCCTTCTACTAGATTGGGGTACTTAACAAAGGGTAGTTCACAGGATAGGAAGATTAATGTTAGCAAGAGATGTGTATTTCTCTGAAATCGAAGTAGTTCAATTAATAAAGGTGGCTCACTTGCTTAACACTAGCACCTGAATCAAATATCTAAAATATTTGAAAAATCTAGTTGTTTCAATGAAATTCCCCTTCCAAATGTTAAGTTTCTGGCCAATATCAGTATCTGAAAGTCTCCAAATAAAATGTCTACAAAATCTGATAAAACACTTTGGTTTTTCATAAACTTCTAGAGAAAAATTACAATTTTTCTTTGTTTTGGATAGAAAATACTAAATGGCATTTTATTGCTGAAGGCAAACATGATTATAGCTGTAGCTGCCTCCTCAGCTTGTTATAGAACACACAGAGTTACATTGTGTGTGTGGGAGGGAGGGGGGGGCATAGAAAAAAATTCGTTCAATAAACATATTTGTTCTTTACATATACATTTAAACTTCAAAATAGCTTTGAAATTATGATTGGTGCATAGTTCACGCGCCTTTAAATGACACAATCTATACAATGACTATATTGTGGATTTATGTTGTATTTCAAGGATGGCCAGGCAACAGGATTACTAGTTTCTGTGATCCAAACATACTCCAACATTCACAGCTTCCACACTGTTACCTTGGGCTAACCTGCTCTGCTTATCATCCATTCATTCCCTGTTGACTCAGATGCCAGGTCCAGGTTCTTTATTGTTAAGAATGTGTTTGTGCTTTCCTGGCTTGCAAAAAGATCAATTCCCATCCAAACCTCAAATGATTTAGCTTGTATCCGACTCAGATCCATTTTAACTCCTACCCCTATTTGCAGTTCCATTGTTTGGCTCAGGGAGAATTTTTTTGGTTGTTTTTCCTTCTTCATCCTCAGAGTTCAAGCCCCTCATGACATGACCTTGGAGTCAGGTCTTCTTGTGCCACCGCAATTCAGATATGGGCAGGGCTTGATTACTGAGAACTGTAACTTAATAACTTGGGTGACACAGGGCTGACAAGGCAGACACACCCAAAAGGCTCCGCAGGGTCTCTGGCATTGGGCTAGGAATAGTAGACCCAGCCAAAAGCAAGAAGGAGCTTGCTCAGGCATTTGCACATCTTTGCTGTGTTCTAGCTTCTGTGATTTTTGCTTAGATGTAAGGCAATTCTTCAGCTTGTTTTGTGAGTTGATGCCAATACATGAAAATCTGAAAACTGATGAAGAGTTGAAACCTTCTTCTCTGAAATTTAGTAATGTTACAAAAAATCCTACTCTTCCTCCTGGGCACCTGTTCAAATGTTTGCATTTAATTTTTTTCTTATAATTCCTCTGCTAGATTTCCTCTAATATTAATTTTGGATCTTTCTTGCAGAAGAGAGTAGACCTATTACTAATACTAGAGGTAGGTAACAAAAATTATACATATCTGCATATGAAATTTAAAAAAAATTTGTTGTGCCACTGAATATGAAGTTACCCCAGAGATTCATATTAACTAGCATAAATCTTGTAAAAAATATAATCCATGTTGAAGAGACATTTTAAAAGCCTTATGAGACATTATAAGCATGTAAAGTCATATAATGAGAATAAAGAATACCTTTCCAGGGCTGATGCTAGAGCCCACAATATGAAATGTACTGTATTTGAATCTGACAGTAACATAACATATTAAAGATAACCCTATTCTTTATGATGATGCTTCATACACAGGAGAACTGTGAATGAGCTTTTTCTCACTTATATAAAGCAAAAACATTATGACAGCTAAATAACAATATTTAACACACAATGATCAAGCTGCTGCAATAGAAAAACTTATGAAAATATAATGTAGAGCTTTTTACAATAAATAGGATTATTCCAAAGCATATTTAAACATATTAATGACTGTATTAAATTCCAGCCACTGCTTGTAGCATCCCTTAGCAAAATACTATAGCATTTTTAGGCCAATGAATATCTGATAATATGACAGGGATATTGAAGGCTTTGAGAGTCAAGAAATTATCAGGCTTTAAGCTGTCAAAAAAGAGAAATACAATTACAAGATTACTTTAGTCAATAAATTGATCTGCTTCTAATTTGGTATTATACACAAGGCTAAATTTCAAGTTCTTGCTACTTGTTTGTTCTGAAAATAAAATTATTTCCCTGTCCTTTCCAGCTTCTATGAAAATAAGTTTCCTGTCTCAAATTTGCCATGCCAAACTCTCTACATTTTCTACTCTAGATAAGACTGCCTTTTCCCAATATATAACCAGGGCAAGTGGTTTCAGGCTGAGCATCTCCCTACTTCTTCACCAGGAATCTGGGCTCACTTCTTTTTTAACAGGTGCACAAGAGACAAAAGAAAATCTTCCTGGTTAAATATTATGTCTTGGGAAACCATGTAGCTGGGGAAACATCAGGCTATGTCCAAGCTATTGCCTCCTGCCTCCCAATACCACTCATACTCAGACACAACCTCTTTCCAATCCAACTATATAATAACAATACAGGTGGGAACCTAAGAGCTGCATGCATCCAAATGCGAATGGCCATACTGGCCAGCAGTCTTGTTACATTTTAATCTCTAACACTACTAATAAATATCTGGATTTGAAAGCACTTCCTAGCTTCTGGATCTGGTTAAAAACATGGCCTATGATACAAATTGATATGGATGATGGCTCTCCATCTATCACTGTATTTCTGAAGTGCCCTGGTTTCCATTAAGTGGAAGCTGGACATACAGAAGCTCTGTAAAAATTCCTTGTCCCATCCCTATCCCCCTGCCCTATTCAGACTATGGAGAGAAAATGCAATGCAGGATACTCCCAATATTTCACTAGAAGTTAGGCACAGACTTTTTGCTTTGTCAAAACTATGAAATTAGTTTTGCAAATAAGGCTTTTACCTGCAATCAAGTTTGGTTAAACATATGCTTATTCTGCTAAGATGAAGCAGAATATGGCATACAGAAATGAATCTCCTCACAAACAGATTGTTAAGGTGATCAAACAAGTGTGGGAACTGACATAAAAAGCCCAGCTTCTGCAGAAGAACAGAAATGACCAAGTAATCTTTCACTGGCTTCTGAAAGGACCTGCTACCTCTTCACTCGTTTATCAGATGAGAAGTACTGCATTGCCTTGATTGTAACTGACCAAGCTCTTAACTTTTGGCAAGAAAAGATGCCCAAGGGAAGAAGAGATATTTGCAGTCCATGTCAATACCTCTTACCAGGCAGTTCATATCTCTGGCTTTTTCCTGGCTAGTGAGCCTCAAGTACAGTGTACTTCAACCTAGCTTTAACATCAAAATGCTTAAATAATCTTCTAAGAAATTGATGTTTTAAGAGTTTTAAGCTTTTTTTTGAGAGAGCTAGACCATGGCTCCATTGTGGTTATTGCTTGGTGTTAAACATCCCTTTAAATATCCCTGAAAATATTATAAAGCACCATGAGTGCTTTTTCAGGTGGAAGAACATCTAACATCTCCATCTGGACAGAAGAACTTAGTATTTAACAGGTTTTTTTCAGAAGTCACTTGTGGAGACAAGATTTGTGAAGCACCTTCCTCTTGCCAGGTACTGTGAGAGGGCACTTTACAGAGTCACGTAGCCAGGGAGGAAAGAAAATCAACATTTCTACAGCGCCTTCTACTTTTTAAGCCTTCTTGTGAAACATTTTATTTTTTCTATCTGATAAAGACATTTTGTCCTGAGACACTAGAAAACATCTTGCAAGAAGATTCATGACAATGCTAGCATAAATGTTTTATTGGTTCGATTGTTGTTTTGTTTCAGAAAATGAAGAAGTGTTGCCCAAGGCTATGTAAGATATTTGAACATTATATAGTTCATACAGAAACATTATATAGTTTATATAGAAATGTTACAAGAAATAATTCTGTGAGATTATGCATACGTCTGTAAATGAAGTTTTGGTAATCTAAAAAATTTGCTTTACTTTATTCCAAGGCATTTTGAGACCACAGATTTATTGCCATTTATTGAGGCTCAGCCCAGAAATCTTTTACAGGAATAAGATGTGTTTCATACATGCCCACCAAATTTCACTGTAATAAGAGTATCTTATTTTGATACTCTTGTAGGGCTAATTCAGAACTTGGATTTTTAGCCAGTTTGGCCATAAAAATTCCCACATTATCTCAGCATAAAATAATGTTTGGGATATTTTCTGTATACTTAATCGTGTCCAACTTCTCTTCTTCTGGTCATTATATCAAAGTGCTGTACCCAGCATTTTGTCACATAAATGCTGTTAACCCAGGATTACTTTAATATTATGCATTATATTTAGTCCTCTTCAGTTCTTTTGGAGCATTTCAGTGCAATTATGAATTTTCAGATGTTTATACAAGCTAGACTGAATTTATAATCAAAATCACCACCAGAGAACTTCCATATTATTCTAATGAAACACAATTTAAATCAAGACAGTTGGAGCATGTAAGCCTGGAGAAGGTGATTCAGTCCCTTCTTCCACACATTTTATTGGAAATGGCTTTCAAAATGGCATTAGATGAAGGTCTTAGACTTTTTGTCTGCTGAGGAAATGAAATCTTTGTTTGATCCTTAGCAAACTAGAGATAAAATGCCAGTTAGGTATTTAACCAGCGGAGTGAATGTCTTCACTCCGCTGGTTAAATATTTAAAGGCACAGTTTCAACTTCAAAGTTTCAAGTGAATATTTTTTTGCTGAATGTTTAAGACACTGGAATGTGTCAGACACAAGCTCAATAAGCCCCCCAAACTAAAAAATGCTTGAACACTAATTAGAATATAGAGTCATAGGAAAAGCAATCTCTAGAGAAAACACTGACTAGAAATTCTTTTCAGAGTGAAAGGAATTGTGTGAACACATGGCAAAAATCTATTTGAGAGAATAAATGAACCTTTACAATAGGGTTTTGAAAATACGGAACCATCACAATGTAGTTGTTCCATACTCTAGTCTTCAATCTGATAAGGAACCTAGCCTAGAAATTGCATCACTACACCTTTCAGACATCTCAGCACCGGAGATGCTGCCACATAGAAGAAAAAACTAACACTCTTCTGTCAAGTCTATGTCAAAACAAAAATCCCAAACTCATTTCTCTGTCTTTCCTGTAGTCCAATATCATCCTTGTAAAAGAATTTCATAAACACACTAGAATGTGCTATTGCCTAAATTATGATATATTTCTTGATTTAGAATAGACACATACTGAGGTGGAGTCTCCTTGGAGTATGGCAGTTAGTTTAATGGAAATACATAACCAAAAACCAGCAGAATTTACACAACATTTAGATAAGTCTTTTCTCATTTACAGATTTCTGAACTTGCCAAGGTGAACATTTTGACAGTTTCACTTTGCAGATGGGCTACTCAAAGACTGTGTGCAAGGACTATTTGAGTGGTCCACTGATGACAAGAAAGCTGGAGGCAACCTTACCTTTGTAACAGAGCTCCATTAATTCCTATCTGAAACTCACATTACTGAGTTCTTGCAAAACAACTCCATGAATAAAGATGTTGCAGTATTCCCTTTTACACTTACACAACAGAAATTATATCTGCTGTGCCTACTTTACTAATGAAAACATTATTCTTGTGGAGGGAAAAATTTGGTCTTGTGTTGCAAAAATACATTCAACATTTGTAATAATATGATTTAAATTATAGTAACATTCTGATCCAAAGTTGAAGACCACCTTTTTTTTTTTTTTTTTTTTTTTTTTTTTTTTTTTTTTTTTTTTTTTTGTGGTAATTTAGAGTTCTGAAAGATATATATATTTATCAGACTATTCAAGCAATTCCTCAAATAATTTTCAATCTTCCATCATAAAAAAGGTAGTTTTACGGGCTAGGGGCAAAGATATTTACACAGTGATTTCAATTTTACTTTGGTAGATAATGCTATAGTACTCTATACATCACAGAAGATATTGAGTTTCTAGCTTTCACCAAAACTACAAGAGCTTAAATCAGGCTTTTGCCTCTCTGCCTAAGATCTTAACCTTCCACTGTCAGCAAAAAGAATTGCCTGAGGCCAAAGACAGATAGATAAGTCTACCAGCATTAAAAAAAATGCTTGTAATACAATTACAGGCTTGAAAAACTTTGAGAATGTATATCCTTGACCATGGTAATTGACTATGAGAGAGAAAAAATAGTTTGCTGTTCTTCAGGACTGGTGAATGTTATGTAGGTAAATATCATTATTCATATATTAGAGTGAATATTTACTAAATTCTTCACAGTTATTACAAAAAAAAAAAAAAAGAAAAAGAAATAATTTATATGAAAACACAGCCCAGTTTCTCTTTTCCCTTAAAAACTGAAAATATACCTTCTATTTGTTCAGTTTTGCCAATGACCTTGCCTGTAATTAGGTTCCTCTTATTTGTAATGAGCCTGAGAACTGTGCTTTGATGCATACAAATAATTACTGTACTCATGTAAAGACTGGTCAAAACTAATTAGAAAACTATGAGGAGTCTACATACTCATAGAGATCTTGGAGCTTTGTTAGGAAAGAGAAAAACGTGCGTTCGTTGCCTTCATCTCACAAAAAATATTTTTTATTATTCTTCTATGACTATGGAAGAATCAGTATTACTTTTCTAGTGAATGTCTTCACTCTGCTGGTTAAATATTTAAAGGCACAGTTATTCAACTCAGATCTTCCTCAGCACACAACATCTGGGCTCCCTTTCAGAGTAGCTGAGACCCATACGTGATAGTGCTTCTATTTTACCTTTCCATTTAAGACCCAGGCTAGACAGATGTCCAGTTGCTCATAGATGACCTTTGGCTAATCTTGTGCTGGAATTTCTACGTAACAATCTAATCCTATACAAGTTACCACTCTGTCAAAGCCACAACAGCAAATATGCTCCTGCAGCTCAGTGTCCAGCATCTTTATTTTGATCAGAAATGAAGTTTGACTTGAGCCAGTAAGTCCACCATGGTTCAGTGACTGCATTTCACAGCTCTTGTTCAACTTCTGCCATATCTGCCACGGCAGAAACAGAGAACACTGGAGAATTGGGGTGGCATTAATGTCAAGGGAAAATGTCTGTATGCTTCAAAGCATAGATATCTTATGGACTGGCTGACTAAAAAAATTTGTCTGAACATAAGATCATGCCTTTGTGTTGACAAAAGGAATGAAGAAAAGATGCCTAAAGAATATAACATTTGCCAGCTTTAACTTATTGATGCTTGTTGTGACAGATAAACAGAAAATGTACTGGCTGATGAATTCATGCCACTTTAATAGACATGAAAATAATCAGAATATTAAACACAGAGAAGGAAAAAAGCGTATCCCAGATCCCAGATCCCGTGGAAAAATAATTCAAATCAATTATAAGTGTATTATCTTTCTAAAAAGCCCCTATGACTACCTATTTTTTATGGTTGGCTATGCCAAGTTTGAGTATATGTTAGGTCATCCTCATTGTGGTTTGAGACAATTTCATACTGATTCATACTGAAGAATGGAAAAATTTCCAGAATATTTTAGTTGTATACAAAAGTATGTCATACTTTATTATTGGTACACTGTACCTTGCATAAAGCCTTGTGATCTTGTACAACCCATCTGAGATTTGCACCATGAAATAAACTGTTTTACACCTGCAGTTTGTCTGTTCTTTTATTCCTTCTACTAAATCTGCTAATGCTAATAATAGCTAAAATCCATGATCATAAAATATCAGTAAAAACCCCCAGAAGACCACAGAGCACTAAGTCCATGTTACTAACAGCTGGGCACAATATACCATTGTTTTAGACGTTCATTAAGAAAGGTCAGAGGAGTTGTGACTGGGTAAGTTCACCTGCTGAAAACAGTGAAACACCACGACAAATTTTTAAATCCATTGGAGCAGAAGACACAAATCAGATACTCACAGATTGAGGAAGATATGGCCTACAAATCCATGGGCTTCTAAAAAGAAGTGCAAAACATATCAAAAAAACCCCTAGCTTCAGAAAAAACTCATATAGTCCTCAATCAAGCACAAATTTAATTGAACATTAAGGCTAGACTGAAGAACCTAGAGGAGTTACTGGTCACTGTAAATGTCTTGCCTAATCAGTAGGTTCTTTTTTTTCTTTTCTTTAACATCACAATGCACCAATAAACGTTCCTAGGATGAAGTTTGCTAAGCTTAAGCAAGGATGAAAAAAAAATGGGTCATTATCAAGGATAGAAATAATATTCATAGTAGAAGCCATAGCAATAACCAAGTTCTTAAAATTAATAACAATAATATACATACTTCTAAAATAATAAACAAAAATGTGTCAAGGATTTCAGATGAACATAAGTGACACAGCCCTTCAATGAATCTGGTTTTAAGTTCTATATACTGGTTTTGCTTCTGCTGGAAGCATTTCATTTATTTCTGTTCCATAGATGAGAAAAACTGCCAAATACTTAGAAGAATGAAATTGCTAAGCATAGTAATGTTTCAATCTATAACTAAACCAGTGTATCAATATCATGGCATCCAAAAAGCATAACAACTATATTGATGCCAAATAACAGTACAACCTGAAACTAAAAGATGCCTCAACTTTTGTTCTTCAACTAAAAAAATTCTCCTAGCTTGCTTTCAGGCTAAAACACTCTAGTGTATGTGGTTTATGTAAGAAAGGCTCAAAAACCCCACCAAAGTTCAGTGCCACAGGTATTCCTGATTTGGGCTCTGTGATTATTGGTTACAAGACAAAAGACTTCAAAAACATGTGGGGGAAAAAGGCCCAAGGGTAAAAATGTGATGGTGATTGAACAGCAACTCCATCTTAGCAGTGCGGTGCTTTCCTCATGAGTTCACAGAGATGGATGTGGTCTCAGTTTTTCTTCGGTGGATAGTGCTATGTTTGAAGATTCTGTTAAGTGGGAACTGACAAATTAGGGAACTTTTGCACTTTGACAGAGGGAGTGGTGTAGGTCTGTAACAAGTGATCAAGGGAACAGCCACTCTGACTCTTGTTTTCCTGAAATCTGTGAAAGCAGCTTCTGGAGGAGAAAGGGCATCCCAGCATCCATATCATATAATCTATTTGTCACAACTTCACTGCTAACACTCTGTGACTAGTTTTGCAAGTTCTGACAGAAATAGATTAGAAGTAGAAAAAATGGTGACAAAAAAGACACAAGTCTCCTCCTGTCCGGCTCCTAAACCCTAGTGGTCTACTAAAATCTGCAGAACTTCTAAGGCTGCAGGTTGCTCAGCCAGAACCACAATCCAGTTTCCTGCCAGCTGTACTGAATTGCATCTGCCAATTATGTACAGACAGGTTATCTACACCCTGCTGATTGTGTGAACAGCACCTGCAGACACATCCCTCCCTCAGGACTTCTGCCCCTACCGTGCTTTAACAACACAGTTCACACTTCTTTTTTTTGGTGGGTTTTTGTTTGTTTGTTTGTTTTGCTTTTTGTGGGTTTTTGTGTGTGTGTGTGTGTGAGCAGGCAGGGGGAGAAGGGGTATAAGGTGAGAATAAGTGGGCCCTTAAATGAAATATTAGCAAAGATAAAATATTGCCAAGTCTAAACTAGTGTGATTTAGAAAAAAATCTTTTATGAAAGAGTAATTAGGCATTACTAGTAAATTAAAAAGGAATGATAATGATACATAGCAGCAGAGGATCTGGTAACTCCTTCACTAGGCATTGAGAGTAGCATGCTAATGAGCCATGTCTACAGCATGGTATAAGCATGCTGAGTCTGATTGATCAATGCATGATCGTCTTGCAGAGATAGTTTATCACTGTTGCATCACTAAGTTCCCTCACAGAACAGCAAAGACTAGAACAAAGACTTGAGAAAAAAAAAGAAGCTATTCTGTTTATGCAACTGGTAAGTATAACAGTGCTTGACTTGAAAAAGTTGGGATTAATGGGTGAACTGGAAAGAACATTTTGTATTCCTACTGAGCAAGCTGAAGTTAGTAACTGTGTGGGCCATTGCTTCAGATTTAAGAACGTGTGCTTTGCAATGCTGCACTGCACCAGTGACTGACAGAAAGGCAGGGATAGAACCAAAGCAATGTGGATGGCAGCATTTCAGAAAAAGAGAATTTGGGAAAATCTCCTGGTAACCCAGAAACCTTGTCATAGCACAAGCTCAAAAAAAGAGAATTAGAGGCTATTCATTTCCTCCAGTGCTGAAAACCCAGAAGTATTTCTGTAGTAATCCCTGTTGTCTGTATGTGATTTAATTCCTGTTGTCTGTATGTGATTTCTCCTTCATCTTGCACTGCCCTCCACACCCATTCTGTGCTGGTTACTCTGGAACAGTCAGTTTCCAAAAAGTGTATGGCATTTCACAAGAGCTTTTGAGGATAGGTCTGCTCTCTGGCAATGAAGATTTTCATGCATCCTGAATATAACTGAGACCTGACTTTGTTTCTTGGCAACAAACGTCAGTTTCTGCCCAGACTCCCCAAAAGAAAGACCTTACTTGTGTAATGCAGTAAAGCAGCTTTGAGTGCTTTACTGTGCTGAGTGCTGCTCTCCTTGGGCAGTTACTGATGATAAGCAAAACTCACATTTTTGATAAACAATAACTGCATCTGCAAGAAGTTCTTGTGAAGGCACCTGCTCTTCTTTTACTTGGAAAGCTAGATCTGCATGCTGGATATTTGGCATGATGAGCATGTCTTAGCCTCACAAACTGGAAGATTTACAGAAGGAAGCCTATCCAAACATGAAATAAAATAAATAGATCAAAAACATTTAGTCCAATTTCCACATATTCTATCAGTTTAAAGATTAAGTTGTGTCAGAGCATATTTTGATTATCGAGTAAAATGTTACCTAATATATTTGGAAATTTTAGCTATTGATTTATGCAAAGAATATTTAAGTGCTAATGTCTTAATTAGTATTTTAACTGGCAATACACACTTGAATAATACAATAAAAGAACTATTAAGCAATTACGCACTAGACAACAGTAGATTTATATATGCAAATAGTAATGAGTTGTCTAGATTAAGTTTTAAAGCACAGAAAGTAGCACACCTACTACTAAACATTAATTTTCAAAGAAGATCTTTTGAACAGTGCAATTAGCTCATTAACATTTATGTTTAGAATTGAAATACAGGAGGTGATTGACATGGAACTCAAGAATTATACAATTCAGAAAGTCTTTTGTCACAAAAATAGCAACAAGGAGACAGATTCTGGAATCTGCTTAGAAGGCAGCCAGAAAGAAAAGGCTATTTTTTCAATGATAAAAAACTCCCATCAAATTAAATCTGCTAAAGTCAAAGGGTTTGGTTTTGCTGCTGATTTTATTTCCTTTTAATTTAATATTGCTTTTCAGGGTGTCACACACACAACAACTACCAATGCACCTCCTTGTCTATTCACAAATAGAGTTTTGGAACAACAGGAACATTTTGAAGAGCATATTTGTAATGCTTAAAGCATTTCAGAATCTTAAGTTCCTTCTTGTAACCATGCAGAAGACAGGTGAGTCACTTGACACAATGGGGACAGAGAGGATCTTTTGGGGACCCTGAGCAGAATGATGATAGCATTAAGTCGTAGCTACTTTTAAAGCTTTATTTTTCAAACAGAATATTATCATTAGTATAGAATAAAATATTTTGATCTGAGCAGCACAGAATTTTTATAAGTGGAATCAGCACCATTTTGTTAGTAATTTGTCACAGAACTTATAGCAGAGCTTAGCTGGTGGTTCCTAATCACCTGGAGCCTCTGCAGATCAGATCAGCTCTCAATACTTTCCTTGCCTTTATCAATATAACAATCATGATCTGGACTTGAAAACATGTGAAAGGGCACAAGTTGCTCATTTCTGTGTCAGGTTGTGCCCATTTTTTTTAACTTTCTGGTTGAAAGGAAAAGCCTTTCCAAATCTGTTGCCACCTGCATCTAGGTGCTGCTTGTGTGTATCCTCAAACATTTTAGGACCCAAGTTACTGTAGGATAGTGTAGGAAAGGCTTGTAAGAGCATTATTATGGATTTGTCACTTACAGTGTTCAGTGTAAACAAGACTAATCAAGTTTAACAAGAGACAGAATGAAATATATATTAACTGAAAAACAGACTTACATTAACTGGACAATATTGTTAACAGAGAAAAAAGATTGCTACAAAAAAAAAAAAAACACACCAAAATACAGCACAAATAATAATGATACTCATGAGTTGCTCCAGTGCTTTGCTCTTTTGAAGTCTGGTAATTTGCCTAATTAAAATCCAATTAAAATAGACAAAGAACAGCAGTACTCCCTTCTTCTGTCCTACCAGCATAATTTCTAATTAATTATGGTCAAGACTGATGTGGCTTGTGTGAAGTTTGTAGCTATCTGCATGTATTAGGCATGGGCAAGCAAACTACCAGATTGGGCCCTTCTCAGGGGACCTACATGGAGGAACATCCAGCTTGGGGGTGGTGAGTAGCAGAAGATGGGAGCCCAGATGCTCTGTCTTTTAAAGACAGCAGATGGGCCTTTGGAAAAACACAGCTTTATGTAGTCAATTTTTGGTGAGAGCTTAGTCACCAGACAGGTTAGGCAATGATGTGGAGTCCTTCTCTTGGGCTTTAAAAATCTCAAATTTAATGTATGTAAGCAATAGATGTTACATGACTGAGTTAGCTTTTAAAAAAGTAAATTATTTTGACACTGCTAAGAAAAAGATATTTTTGGATAACAGAAAATGTTCTTTTCCCACTTCAAGGGTTGTCTATGAAACCTTTGGGGTGGACAGTATGATTTTGATGATTTTACGATACAATTTTAAAAATCTACAATTTTTAAAACATTGCTCACTTACAGAGTTGGGTAACTTAAACAGTTTGAAAGTACCTGAATTCTGTGTGATTACTAGGTTTGACTAAATAAAGATCACCAGCACCTTTGAACTACCAGGAGTGATCTCCCTTAGGATGCTTGAAGAGTAACATGAGACAGAGCATAAGCCACATAAAGAAACCAAAGCAGGGTACCTATTCTTCTGTTCAAAGTAATCATTCCACTTCTCTTTCCTTTATCAGTAAATTCTTTCTGTCAGCATGAATAAATCCACTCAGGCATGGGAGAAATATGTTTTTATTGGATTCATTAAGAATATACAAGATTCTGGCATGGTATGACTTTGGAGAGACATGAAATAAATACAAATGAAGATGACTCCTGAAGCTGAAAAGACATTTGTAGATGCTGAATCCTAGTCACTTTCAGCATTGCAATTTTTAGTCCATGACTACAGATCTAAAACCCTTCTGGGCATAGGAAAGGCTGGAATGACTATATGATAAAATTGAAAATTTACCTAGCATAAACACAGACTAATTTTACAGGGGTTTCTACATGTATCCAGATGCATATTTAAAGGAAGAAGTCCAATTGCCTCTTCCACTTTCTGCTGCTTTAGCAGCTTTGGTATGAACTAAAATGTAAAACTGGGCAAAGAGATGCCCAGTCTCAAAGCCTACAGCACAAATTCCTTGTAGCAATGCAAGTAATATACATAATAAGCTAAAAGAAGGCTGTGACACATGCAATTACAGTAGATGAGACCAGGGACTTCAGCAGAGGATCAGAGTGCCCCAGGGTATTGAGTACAAAGAAGTCTGTCTATTAAATTGTTCATGCTTTCCTATGAAAAAGTGTAATTGTCCAGACATTTTAATTTGACTGTACTATACTAAAACCTTGATTTTCTTTGGAGAAGCAGGTGATTTTCTTTCAGCCTGTAAGTGCTGAGATTGTGTGCTGGAGAAATGCTACAGAATATATTTTGTGGGTGAGGAAGGGGGAGCAGCTCTTTTTCTGTTTGCACATATTTCTGTCATCATTTAATTATTTTCTTGGAAATCGATAACTCATAACTGACAGCAGCAGGAAGGTTGCTGTTTGCTGCTTTTTTTTTCCCTATTTATCCTTCTTGTAGAGCTGCTGAAAATTTGCTTGTCAACACTGGTGGTGAAGTGCATTGTTCACAAACGAAGGAGAAAGAATATATCTTCAAGCAAGAACCAGAACAAGAAAACAAAACAAAACAAAAAGTTGCTGCAGCATAGTGTTTCCCAGTGCAGTTGAACCCTCAGTCTCAGTACACATTACATGGAATTTCACTAGGAAGAAATCTTTGAAGTCACTTTTCTATGAGTTCACAAGATAATGGTGTTTACTGTAGTAAAAAATCAAAATAAATAGAGGAAAGAGATAAATTGAACATAAGGAAAATGTGCCTAGCAAAGATTGTAACATAATCCGTTCCTCAGAGGAATTTGAGAAATCCTATTTGTTACAGAAGTCTAAAACTGAAGTAGATGAACATGAGAAGAACCTTCAGGCCAAAGGCTCTGCCTGATCATAACTTTCAGTATTTCCAGGACTGCACAGAAAGAAGCAGAACCTGAGGTGAACTTGAGAAGTACTCAGAAAAGCAAACTGATGACTTTTACTCCCAAAAGAAGGTCAGAGGTTAAACAGTGCAGTATTTGAATATCCCACTGATGTAATAGACTTCTTAAAATATATTAAGTCTGCAGTAAATTCTATATGACTTTGAGACTAATATGTTTAGAGATGATCTAAAAAGATATTAGAATAATGTAAGAACTATATCCCGAAGAATATTAGGACTGTGTGTTTCAATCCCGGAGAACCAAAGATACTACAATTAAGCAAATACCTCAAATATTTCCATAATATCTGTGTCACTTCAAAGAAAAATAGAAATGGTTTTAAGTTTTTCTGCAATGCTTATCCCACAGCTATTTACATGAAAAAGTATTGTTGTTTAAACCCAGCCAACAGCCAAGCCCTGGGACAGGCATTCACTCGCTGTCCCACCAGCAGGATTGGGGAAAGAATGTGAAGGGTAAAGAGTGGAGAGCTCGTGGTTTGAGATAAAGACAGTTTAACAGGGAAGGCAAAAGTTGCATAAACAAACAAAGCAAGACCAGGAATCAATTCACTGCTTCCCACAGGCAGATAGGTGTTCAGCTACCTCCAGGAGAGCAAGGGCTCATCAGACATAGTGGTGACTTGGGAAAACAAATGTCATCACTCCAAATGTCCCCCCCAATTCTTATTCTTCCCTCCACTTTATACATTGAGCATGATGTCATGATTGCATAACCCTGTACTAGCCACTGTGAAGAAAACTAACTCTGTGTCAGATAACAGTGATCACACTTCCACTAGATCAGGAGAACTATGGACTAGTTACATTTTAATTTAATATTGACTGAATTTGAAAATATTTCCATTATAAAAAATGTATGCAACTTCGATCTAACATTTTCCTGTTATTCTAAGTGGGATATAGAAGCTATATGTATTCCTTCAAGCTTGTGTGGACTTGAAGTTGTCTAAAGCAAATCTGAGTGATAAAAAAAAATCATAAAATAACCATAAAAACATCTGTTATACTGATCTGAAGGTTAGAATTTCAGGGGATATGAAGAGATTGGAGAGCTCCTCTGTCATTCTGGGAAAAAACCCCAACAAAATAAGAACAGTGAATGGCCCCAAAATATGCAGAATTGTTACTTGGAGATATAAAAATGTACTAGGCAGGTCAAAGCACATGGGCAAATTTTAGAATAACTGCTTTGAAGTATTACAGTAAAGGGGAAAGTGGTGGCAAACAGTGGGAGAAAATGTGTATTTCTTTGAGTAATATCGGCAAATAGTGAGTCCAGTTCAGAGTGGGAAAACAGCTAGGGGGATAAAGCTGGTGGGGGTTTGGGAAGTGTTTTGTTCAGAGTGTTTTCCAGCTGTTGTGTGCTGGCTGAGCAGCAGAGAATAACTGGAAGGGATTTCAGCACTTCTGTTCTTATATTTTTGATTTAAACTTGCCATTTGCTGAGCATTTGCTACACTAGTCTACAGCAAATAGGTGTTTCAAATAGCTTTACTTATTTAATTATTTGTTTTGCTGTTTATCCCTGTACATTGATGATAGTCACCCTCGTCTGCCCCCTGACACGTTCAAATGATTTCAACTATCTCAGGATCTGCAGAGTTTTACATGTGCACAGCAGTTTTAGATCACTTTTGCTTAGCAAAAGTGTTTCTCTTCCATCCTACTGAGTTTAATTAGTACAGAATGAAAAAGCTTTCAATTGAAAACAGCAATCTAACAACCTAAAAGATTAATAGAAAAGTCCTTTAGAAATAGATAAAAATTTTGAAGGATTTATGAAAGTCAATTGTATGCTGCAAGGACACAGCTACACATTACAGTAATACTTATTTAGCTTTTCCTAAAGAAAGAAAATAGTGAGCAAAGAGCCCATATGAAGCCATTCTTGTATTTGCTGATTACATATCTGTAAAAAACGGAAGCAATATTAGCTGTAGGAAAGCATTCAATAGTGGTCTTTTATTCTCAAAGGGCTAAAAGTGGACCTGTTATTTTCTTTCTTTCATGGTCTGTATTTTTATGAAATCTTTCAGGGCTGTTTTCTCAGTACAATAGCCCCTAAATTGTGTCTTCATATGGCCTGAACTCTAACACTGTTTTTGCATAAAAGGCTTTAGTCACAGTAACATTTAAATCCTATTGCTCAAGAGTCACGCAAGAGTGTCTATCATGTATAAACTTGAAATGCATATTTCCCCAGCTGGGAATCTGAACTGTGTCATACATAGGAAAGTATCAAACCATGAAAAACTGAACAGAAGATTATCACAGAGAAGTTCTCTTGTTTAGTGAGCGAAAACAAGTTTACCACAAGTCTCCTGGCCTGAGCAATTAATTAAAAAAGTAAATAAATACAGAAGATAAAAATGTGGCCATCTATAGACAGATTTTTCGGAATGGTTAAATATAGCAATGAAGGGGCAATATCAGAGTAAACAACATGAGGAGAAAATATTCACTATTTTTGCCAAAATTGCTTAAAGTTTTAAGGTCTCTAAAATTGAAGAAAGCCATATTAACCAGGTTTTAAGGAATTAAAGCAACAAATTTAAGGTATGTTTAACAACATATGTTAAGGCGTATATATTGTAATCCTATTAAGTCAAATGTTATTACTGATGTTATTTGTTATTATTGCTATTACAGCAATTCCTGGGAAACCTGTCAAAAGTGAGGTGACACTGTGTCAGACATTGCTCAAATGTATAGAATGGCATGTCCTTGCCCTAAGACCTTTCTCAATCTAATTTAAGTCAAGACCCAACAAATGGATGTAATCACTGAGAAAAGAAGGAGAAAGTGACAATAGGACTGCCACTGAACAGCCATCATACAATATTTGGATTAACGTTTTTCCTGTAGGCAAGGTTACTTTTTTGTAGGACATTAATTTATGTGGTTTTACAATGATATTCAATTATGTGCAACTTGCCTGTGCTGGCTATAACATGCATTTCCTTTGTGCTATCTTCTGGTTTTATTTTACCTGTGATGACCTTTGAGAAGCTGCCACCCAGCAATAAAAAAGAGTCATAACTGATTTCATAAATCTAAGATATTTTTAGAGGAAAAAAGGGTTTACCAGGGAAAATTGGAGTTTTGTTTTAATCACACAGCAGAGATTCATATGACATACTATGATTGGAGAAAGAAGAAAGAAGGAAGTCTGAATGGAAATGTGTGTGTTTAAGTGTGGGAAGGAAAGCAAAACTATTTAAAAGAATGGCCATATATCAAGGGACACTGTTCCCAGGACACAGTTTTCATCAGCAAATCAAGGAACATGTTCTTGATGTCAAAACAGAGAGGCTGCAGTCTGAAAAGCAGACAACTCATCAGCAAAGGAGCCAGCACCCTGGCTCTAGCAGGG
Source organism: Cettia cetti (assembly GCA_013401135.1). Lineage (NCBI taxonomy): Eukaryota > Metazoa > Chordata > Aves > Passeriformes > Sylviidae > Cettia > Cettia cetti. The sequence goes on along the minus strand of VZUI01092188.1, from coordinate 35,732 downwards.
TGGCAGCAAGGCTGCAGCACACACCACTCCTTCCCATTTGCCTGCCAAGAGAAGGAGACAGGAGACATGTGTTACACACATATGCCAAAATAGGAGGAACAGACAGTGGGCAGTGATGCGCCTTAAGATTTGTGGAGGCTGAAATAAGCAAGATCTGAAGCAGAGTTCTACCCCAAAACAGCTGATGGCTCCTGAAGGAGAAGAAAGGTCTGTCTGTCCAGTCTGTCATTGTCAGTCGAGAGGAGCTCTGGAGATGCAGAGGACTTGAAAGCTGGTACTCATCTTCTGTATTGTGCACAAGTGACCTTGGTCAGCTTGTGTGGACACACACAGGCTGCTCCTCACCAGTATGTGAGCAAGAGAGTATGAAAACATAAAATTGACTTGCTTTAAAACCTTGAAAATAAACATATTTTTCCCAATCCATAAGATCTTCCGCTGAGCTTTATTATGTTAATACCACAGCAGAGCAGATGTCAATACAGTAACTAAAATCAAGATACTTGATATATGCTCTGGCAGCTGAAAATTGTATAAGAATAGAACCATATTTTTATAGTAGACTGCAAAGAAAAGGCTGGTTACCAAGTGGGTTTCAAAGAGAACCTCCTCTAATGAAGATAACAGGAAATTTTAATATCAACTTTCCACACCTTTAAACTGCCCTAGGTACAACTGAGCAAGTCTGTTACATTATTTCCAATAATTTGTTATGGGAAAACATACTTTTATATCTACTGTGAATTTCATTCTTATGAAATTGTATAGCACATGGACTTTGACAAAGAGTTTGTTTAAAAGAGTTTGAAATGTATAATACAATGTTAGGTGGTCTCTAATGGGAAAAATAATAATAAGAAAACAGTCAGCTACTGCTAATGCTGTTGGACTTATTAAACCTGCAGAACTACTGCACTTTTCCCCCTTGAGCTTGTAGGCTTGTAGCCCAGTGCATGAACTATTTCTATACCTCCTAAGATGCCACTGCATTTGATTTGGTCTTACACTGTCTCAGGGTTGAGGGCTGTCAGTCTTGCTCAGTCTGATCTTGTACTGGCTGTTTTTTTGTCTGTTTTATAAATACATGTTGTTTATTTTTTCTAAAGACCAGGTGGTTATGCCTGATTTGACTTACCTTTGCTTATCTTGAGTATAAACGTTCTCTGTAGAATGCAGTAACAAGATGTTATTCTATACAAGATAAAATATTTATGTCCCTATCTTATCAGTGAGGGGGTTTGGCTTTGTGCAGAGGGGCAAAGGCATGGCATTACAGCAGTGACCTTGAAAACAGGAACAGGTGCAATGCAGAAGAGAAAGGAGATGATGAGACAAAGGACAGCAGATGACTGTGAAGGCCCAAGACTCTAAAGTCTCATCTGTACTAGAAAAATGCAAATCTTGGAGTGGAAAAAGGGGAGGTAACCAGAGACACAAGTTTAAACTGTATTGTCATTCCAACAAATTCCTCCATGTAATAAAGCTATTTCTTTTATTTTCTTTCCCTGTAATATAATAATAACAATAGTAATACCAATATTAATAATTATAATAAGAATTACAACTAATTTTCATGACAGTGGTAAGATTTTAATTAAAGTATCAATAACTTCTTGGCCTTTATAGGTATTTACTTTAAATCAAGCTTGAGACTTTTTGCAGCTCAATGTCTTCAGGAAACGATCAAGTTTGCTCTGCATTTGTTCCCATTTAATGCAGCACATGGACTTATATCAATGAAAAAAACATTCCCCAAAAACCTAGGACATAAAAAAATGTTCAGTCTATAGATCCCACTTCCCATTAAATTAATAAATGAAATTTATTAATTTAAGTTCTATTCTGGATTATGGAATTTAGTTTCTTTGCAATCTACATATAAAACCCTATAGGCACTGGCCAAGGTTAAGTAAAAAACAGTTCCTTTAAGCTATCTCCTTCATTGGAACAACACTAGATTTAGATTGACACAACGAAGATCAGAGTTTGTCTCAATAACTTACCATTCCCCATTGAATAATGTGTAAAAGGGCAAAGGGCCCAGGTTACATAGAACGTATTTTAGAACTCTTGGTATGGATTAGCAAGGATGGGACTGTGACTGGAGATATTATTTTCTTGGTACAGCACAAAACTGTCAGCCAGTTCTCAGCTGGAATCTTCTAAATATGGGAACTGAAAGAGCATATCTTAAATTAAATCAAATCCTATTCAAGTTCAATTAATTCTCCTGTCTGATGTTGAAATAAATACTTTGTTCCAGCTCAACTCTATGTCTCGATTTTGCCAGCCTACTGACCTATAGGGCTTTGTAACAGCAAGAATGTTTCTACAAAACATAGGGATGTACATTTTTATTCATTAAAAAGAACCTGTTTCAATGTGTGTACATTGGCACATCTTGAACCTCCAGGTCCAGAAAAAGCTTGCAGCCACAAAAGGCTAAATATAGCCAAAAAGAAAAGATTTATTTTAATTCAAATAAAACATGAGTTTATAAAAATTAACTGTGGTGTATTTAAGTGGCATCCAATATGGTGTTAAAAATATAATAATGGCAGCTTTATTCTGGTCTGTCTACTGGCAGTACCAGCTTCTGATAGCAAGAGCTGTGTCTATCTGCAGTCACTCAACACACAGCCAAAGTGTCTAGTATGGTCTCTGGACAACAGATTCTGTTGGCAGAATGGTAGAATGGTTCTGGCTCTCTCTTTTTTCTTTTTTTTTTTTTTTCAGATGAGTGCTAAGTAAGCAGAACAATAGACATAGGTATAAACAGAAAAATAGGCATAAGCAGAACAACAGACAAAAAGCATAAGTTGCATTTTCTGTAGAATATTGTTTGGTACTTCTCCAAAAGGGCAGCTTCAGGCGCTGTCCTTTACATTTCACAGAGAAGACTTTCTTCTTGTTGACAACTTGGTTTGGTTTTGTTTGTTTTTCTTTCATCCTAATTTTGGTGAAGTAGCAATTGCAGACAACCTCCAACTTTCCAGAGCCTTTAACAATAAACACACTACTTTAATGATTTCTGCAAGTCACACATCCTCCCGATGATCTTTCACAGGCTTAAGGTTTGTGTATTTTGTCAAAAGAAAAATATATATTAGAATGTTAAATCTCAGTAGTGTCTTATGTGGATGAGATAGCTGTTAGCAGCCATGTAGGTACCACCTCCACCTCTAATAAATCATATCTTGGACACACTTGCCTATGTTAATATAAGTTAATTAAATTTTTAAAGCAATCTTTTTAGCCAATGTAGTTTTCTATGATGTTGCTCAACCATAAATTAACTCCTTTCACACCTGTGCCTGTCACCAGGTTGCTTGAAAACCTACCATGAAACCTTTTTCTTAGATATGATCTTTGTTAATGAAACCTTATATTTATTAAGCTTTTATTCAAGTCTAATATATAACATGGAAATCATGAAAAAAGTTGTCAAAACTGCCAGCTTCACTATATGAATATGCTAGGGAATTTTGTAAGAATGTATTAGGCATGAATGAGTAATTAGGAGCCTCAATTTCATCCCTTTTTATTCACACTGGGAAAGTAATTCCAGAAATAAGAAAAAAGGTAAAAGAGGGGATTTAGATATGTCTGTTAATCAAACCCAACAACAACAAAAAAAGAAAATAAGTAAAATATAAAATATTTTTTATATATAATAAGGCAGAATTTTAAATTTCTATAAATAATATGGATGTCCTAGTTTCATTACTAATTTTGCACCATCATATAATGACATGCTCTGAAGAAAAAACACAGTGTAAAACAAAACTGTAACAGCACCATGCTGGGTTTTCAGTGTGAGAAACATTCAAAGAAATGTTTTAACTACAGAAACAGCTGTCTCTGAGTGTTACTCTTTTTTCCAGCTACACCCAGAATGTTTTGTTCCAGACATCTGAGAAGAATTCTAGCAGAAACAAATATATAACATATTTTCCATTCCTACTTCCAAAGGCTTCTCATCTACCTACCAAGCCCCCTTCTCTTCCCACACCTGGAAATTAAAATACTTCAGCATATCCTCAAACTTATAAACAATTCTTTCAGATCATATACACTTTAAAAAAAAAAAAAAACTGTTGAGGGGAATAAAGAAATGTGAAGACAAGAGAATGAACTGAGAAGAAAAAATAACTAATTGGAAACCAGATAATGTCACAGATTCATATGAACAAAAGTTATCCTCCTCAGTAAGTTATAACAGGAGGTAACTGGAATCAAACATTTCTCTGAAAAGTTCCACAATAAAATATTGTGGAATAAAAAAATATTAAAAAATAAAATATATTTCACAAGGTGGAGTTCACATACATCCAGAGACACTGACAGCTGATGGCTTCCTCCCAGTTCAATAGCAGCACTCATCCCTGCACACTACTTACTACCAAGGCCCAGGTGGGGAGAGCCTGTGACCCTCTTGTGGGTATCTCCAGAGAAGGAAGGGGTAACACATCCTACTGAGGCCAGATGCTTTCTTGAGAGAATGAGAAGTGGCAAGTTTGAATAGGTCAATGAAGCTCACAGAGTCCCTGTGAGAACTCCAAAACATCATCTCTCAGGCAGCTGGTAAGTGACAATTTCATTAAAATATTTTAGGGAGCCCAGTCTGAGTTTTTTGTTTCCTTCTACAGCTGCTGCAAGAGAGAACCGGCAGAGAAAGAGAAGATCCATAAACCAAGAAGAGACTGGGGTTTAAGTCCATCAGGGTAAGAAGATGGCATCTGGACTGCATAGAGGAAAGAAGAAATAGGCTACATATAATTAAAATGAAGGAATAAGGCATCTGCAGGTCCTCCAGTTTTACTTCTTGTGAGATTACTGTTGATACATTTAGTCACAGAAAACTAGGTGAACGAACCCTTTACCTGTACTGAATTCCTAACCTGAGCTGCAAGCCAGCTGTTCAGTGCACTGCCCAACAGCTACATTTAGTCCAGGGCTTTGTTGTACCACGTCTTCCTGAGCCAATTAGACTTGACATTTTGCACACTCCCTAATTAAAATGCAAATGAAGGGATGAATTATGTACAAAAACAGATTATGCAGGTTAATTAAGAGGAAAACATACCTAGACCCCAAGTTCATTTTTAAGTGCATTTTAAACATAACCTGCTGACACAGCTGAATGCAGAGTCAGGACACAATATGGTGCTTCAGTGGAAAGGCGCTTTGTCTGTAACAAATGTTGTGAGGTCCCCAGAGGACTGCTTCCATAATTGTTCCTTTGCACTTGAGATTAATTAGTGAGGAGGTATGTTTTATTCTTGCCTTTAAAATTGTGCCTTATTCTTCTAACACACATTTTTCAGACTGGCTATCTAAAAAATTGTCCAGCAATAAAACATTCATGGTAGCTGCACTGCATGTGCCTTCAGTGTATCCATCTCATCTGCAGTTTTCAATGCTAGGGATCAGAGCTGAGTCAGTGGACACTTGAGAGGTTGGTCTGCTCCTCTGAGCACTTTAGTGATCGCTTCCACAATGGAAAATTCGAGAAAAATCAGCTGAAAAAAAAGCAGGTACGATAGAATGACATTGCTAGTACTTATATAGTGGTGGGAAAGGCAGAGATCATGTGAAAGCATTTATGTTCAAGACTTGGAGAGGAATAAGACAGAACCAAAAAGAATGTGTGATATAGTTTTGTCTGCCCTTTTCTAAGGCAGTATTTCCCCATCTTCAAAGCAATCCATTTATAAACACTGTGCCATGTATAGTTTTTACATGTACACTTGGAATTATAATTATGCATTATGTGCTTTTAGTAAGCAAGTACAATTAGACCTTTTAAAAATTACTTACAACAAAACTAGCCCTCCAGAGTTTATAAAAATGTACCTCCACTTTCCATTTTCTGGGTCTAAGAGGATGCCTAACTTAAAAAGAAGGCAGGGAAAAGTGTGCAGACTGCAGGGAACTTTGAGAAAGTGGTTCAGGATGGCAGGACAAAAGATCTGAGAAAATGATCTAGCACTCCAGCATGACTGAATATTAGCTTTAATTGCAGAAACTCGCGTTTATAGGCTGTGTGTCATCTGAAGAGTCATTTCACACACTTTTATAGAAAAATAAGATGATTGTTGAATACCTGATATAGAGCTTGATTCCTAGTTTACTGCAGATTTCCTGTATAAGCTGGACAACAAGTTCCAACCCTGATTTTTAAAGCCAGTTAACACACAGCTGTATTAATGTACAGACAGGTGCTTTTGAAAACACAAAGGCACCATCTGCATTTTAGGTTGCTAAGTGCTTGAAAATCTGGCTCACTATTCAACTGAGCTGCAGAACCATCTGTAAAATAGGAAATAATCAGGTTCCTTTTTTCCTAGATTTTGAACATTTATATATGTTCTTTCATTACACCTGCCTTCTCTCTATATATGTCCCTAGTATGACAGATGTTTTATTTTAGTTGTAGCATCTAATCACTACAGAGAAAAAAATATATTCTCTAGAGGATACACATTGGATACAAAATTGGATACAAAAATTAATGTGCACAGTGCTTCTCAGTTTAGGACATCTATAGCTGTGAGAAAAGTCATGTTCCAGAGCATGTTCTTTGTTGATTTCAGGATAATATTTGAGTGATTTTAAACTGGGATGGCCCTTGTCTTCATTAGCAGAACAGTGGATTCAACAACCAACAGTCGTTACAGTCCTAGGCCCTGTGTGCTGCGGTGTATCAGACTTCATAACACATTTTGACTAAATCCTGAGCACTCAATAGTGGCCAGAAAATTGCAGTAGGGAATCATTTGACATTTACTATCTCTACTTGGATCTGTATTTTTCTTACAGTGTGTAATGTGAAAAGCAGTTGGCTTGGCAGAAATTATCTTGCCAAGTCTGTTCCCACTTGTTTCAGTTATTACATGTCACTAGATGATAAACTAGAGCTTCTGAAGGTTTGAAGCATAAGAAGCAAAGCAGAGTTTTGAGCTGAACTTCAGCTGGCAGAATCCATCCAGAATTTAAGCTATCAAACATACCTAGTAGATAGCCACCAGGGACATGTGTGAATTGGAGTAGTATCCTCAAGCTCACAGGTAAGTCACTGGGCAACTCAGCAATACAAACCACAAAACCCCTTACAGCAACCAGCTTTCTCAACAGACTGGATTTTCAGAGAATCCTTGAGTAGCTACAATGAAGAGTACAGGAAAAGAAAAAGATTTTTAAGTTTTTTAGTAATGTAATAACATGGGCTCTTGAGCACAGTCCAAGTTGCCCCTGCTAATGCTGCCAGGGAAATGGTTGCATGAACTCTGCCAATGAAGATCCAGCAGTGAAGCGGGAAGGCATAGCCCCAGCTATGCAGGGGGCTGAACGGGCTTTTACAGCTTGAGACACTGCTTATCAACCACCACTGCATTCTACTGGAGAAACTTTTCATCTTCTCATCACCAGGAGAAGAAAACATCTCCTGGTGACAGAGGTTATAATTTTGCTTTTATATCCAGGCATGAATTGTGAAAACAGAAAGCTGACACTCTTGTTTCTCTTGCTTGTTTACTTATTTACTTATTTTAAAGGAAAAAAATAGGATATATTATAGGGATAAAGAAAGTATTTTGATAACTTTCTTCACTAGAGACTTCCCACTAGATATGAACTTCATTAATTTGAGCAACACATTGTGTCTAGTTTGATGATGGGAGATCAATAATCCCCTGCATTGGTGGATCACATCTGAGAAGACATAGACCCTATTATAATGCTAGGTTTTCTTACCAAAAATAATTCTTCTCAGCACCCAATTTCTGGACTCCCCATTCCCAGTTAACTCCTCTTCCAGCTTCTCAGAAAGTACCCTTGTTGCAAGTACTATCTATTTATGTTTCTCCAAGTCTAATGTACCTTAGAAAAATGCAGCAGTTCTGAGAAGGTGATGAATTAGTTGAATCATTTTTTCACCAGCATAAAAAATCCCTCACTGGAGTGTGTATAGATTGCCTTTGAAATATCACTTGTTATTTGAGCATGGTCAAAAACATTCAAAATTTGAAAAAAAAAATCAAAAATTCCAAAACATTTGTAAAGGAGAAAGTTTTCTGAAAGGGAGACCTTAAATTTCTGGAAAAGCTGTGAAACAGCAAGGTCTGTTCCACAAATCCCTTATGAAAAACAATAAGTGGGAAGATAACTTTTGCTTTAAGCTGATCTTTTCCACTAGTGGTTTGTTCATATTTATTTCCAGTAACATACACATACATAAATACATGCATATATATATGTATATATATACATGTGCAAAATCAAGGAAAATGAATAGGCCCTATTTCTAGATATTAATATTCAGAATTCCATCAGTGTTCAGTGCATTGACATTTTACTCCAGTCACCAGTAGTGAAATGTCAGACATTCTAGGAAACTGTCTTCCCTCTGCAAAAATGTATGTGCCTTTATTATTACTCTAGTTGCACTGCAGCAACGTGGCTGCTGGCTGTGAACAACAAGATGATGACTGCATTAGTAAACCCATTCAGAGCCAACCCAGGGCCAGACACGGTGCTGTAATTACACATAAATGCTCTCACCATTCCTCAGAAGTTTCTGTTCTTCCTACTGACGTTCTTTCCAAGTATAATCAAATATTACAGTTACTTTTTCAAAAGCATGAGAAAGAAGATTTAACAGGAGAGAACAAGATTCTATGTGATTAAATTTGGCACAAGGAGAGAAAATAGCTTTCATCCCAACAACAATCCTCCTTGCAGCAGGGATTCTCAGGTCTGTGGAAATCCCTTAGCCTGGAATTGGAACAGTCATTAAGTGACTTATATCCTCACTGTCCACAGATATTCACTGGCTGTTAGCACTTTATTAAAATTGCTAGCTTCAAAGGCCTGGTTTATTTCTCAGCTTCCTGCAGCCTGACAGCAGTGATGACACACTCCATGCAATGAACTCCAAGACCAAATAAGAGTTTACAATGTCACAGAAATACTTTATTAAAAGAACAGCAAAAGATAGAAAGTACATGAATTAAGGCTACATCTTCAAGATTTTACACAGGGTCCTCTCCTTCCCTTACACAAGGAATATTGATGTAGTTGAAACTTGTGAAGTATGTGATGAACCCTGGGCTAATGAATAATGGGGTTCCATTTTGCTTTTGTCATAGAACCCTGGCTTATACAGGGAAAAAGGGATTCTGTGAATAATTAAGACTGCTCAATGAAGATTGTTTTCTGTTAGTTCCTGGCATATGCAGCTTTTGCTTCTTCCTTTCAAGTGCTCAAGTCTGAGAACATGCAGTTCACTATAGCTTTGTTTTTCATGTGAGCAAATATAGAAGCATCTCTAGCCTTTTAAATAAAAACTAAAAACTGTATTGGAAAGGCTTAATTTACGAAAAACAAACAAAAAACCAAATGAACAAACAAATATACCCACCCCAGGGAAAGGAAGTCCCAAACCATGTTGGGGAGAGAACTTTGTGTTGGAAGTAGAAGTTTGTGTCTAATGTTTTATGAATGCCTCTGTAAAGCTCAGTAGATAGTAGCCCAGAGAAAAGCTGGGATCCACACCTGTGTTGAAGAGATAGAAATCTCTATTGCCACCAGCACAGTGTGAGACCAGGCCTACTTCTGCTGCACTTTCATGAAGTAGTTATGTATCTTCAACCCAGACATTATAACATGACTGAGAACAGCAATGTGCTGTATTTACCATTGTTGTATTGCTCTGAGACAGGACAATGATTTTGTTCCTGTTCAATAGCATATTCCATATCTAATGGAAGATAAGATATGGAATTAGATTAGATATTCCATATCTAATGGAAGACTATATAGACTGAAATGAAGATAACATATTCAGATTGGTAACATTAACCTAGTCATGTCAATCTGAAAAAGATAATCAAAATTACAAAGGAAGCAAAAACTCAGGAGGGAGCTTGAACCCTTGTGAATGCCTTCAAAACCAGACAGATCACATATGGCCTCAGATTGTGAATACCTCATCAACTTCACACATTCAACTGCCTTTCTTCTTCTAGAAATGCAGCATGTAGAAAGAATCACATCTTTAAATACTATTTAAGTGCATTCATTGAAAAAAAATTAGCAATATCTAATCAATTCCAGTGAATTAAACAGTGAACTAAATTGATCTCCTGTCAGTAAGTCTCTGACACATCCTAATTGATTTTGTAAATCTCTCGTGTCGAGCCTTTCTTTTCCACTGAGGAATACAGCAGGGGAAATACTGCTTGGTACAAGAAGCACAGATGAAGAACCCACTGTACATTAGTTCATCAAGTGGCTTGAGGACATCTAGTTTGGAATTCCCAAATGCTTAAAAAATGAAAGAAATCACATATAGATCACTGTAAATAAATGTTTAAGTATATCTCATTCAGCTCATTGATTGGCGAAGTGTTGTAACAGAGGACAGGATATGAATATGAACAAAAGCATGTGCCAAAAAACATTTCCCCATACCTTGCCATTTTTTTCTAATTGCTGTGCACTCTTAAAGTCTGGCTTTCCTAATCAAAACATAAGATTTAATAAGAGCTGCAGCTGAACAGAACAAAATTACCGCACTCTCTAATATTGCAAACATAATTAACTTTGAATTATATGAATTAACCATGCCTGAAAAATTATCATTCAGCTCTGAAATTAAATTCTTTCATACCATTAGATTTGTTTGTTAAGCTCAAGTAGGCAAAAGTAGTATTTAATAAAGTAATAACGATGCTCTGCTGAGAGTGTTTTTGAGATATATATGGATTTATCCAAAATAAATCATGGAATTGCTATTATTAGTTCACTTGCAAATATTGTATAAAGCTGGATCTGCATAATAATATTATAGAAAAGTTTTATGTCACTACAGGTTACTCTATGTCTATTAAACTTATTTTTCTGGTTATGCCTTTACTTTGATCTGGTAATACCTCTATTTATCCATGCATGCAGTGCACAGTATAAATATGTTCAACATAGCTCAGCATCAACTCCTGAAGTAGTTATAATCTGAAACTGGGCAACTTTTATAATAATAACTGCTTCAGAGTTATTTCTAACAGTATGCTGGATGGAATTGCAGTCCCATAGGTTTTAGCTATATCATTTTTCATCCTCTACCTTCAAACAGACAATTTGATGGTTATCATGTTCCTCCTTCTTTTTCACTAAACTAATATTCATAAGTGAGAATCTTTGCAGTGTTTTGGAAACTTACATCTCAAAAGGATGAAACCAGGAAAAACAACAGGGTAAGAATTCTAATATATCTCCTGAAGGATTCTGATAAGCACTCTACATTTACTTACTAAGCCAAATACCAATTTAACCTAACAAGATCCTTTCACGGTAAGGATTTCCATATTCATTCAGCATTAATATTGTAGAAAGAAGATGTCAACAAGCAGAAAAATCTAACTGGTGGCATTACAAATATAATATTTCTTAGCTTTGAAGAGTTTCTAATATCAAACTCAAATTAGTAAATGTCCTGTCTTGGTAGGCTTGTGACAACCTTTTAGAATCTGGCAACAAATGCTTGCAAAGCAATTTCTGATGGCTGCCCTTCAAAGCAAACAAAAAACAAACCCAAAATCCAAGAGAAAGAAACCCATATAAGCCCATATATCTTCATCTTTCAAAGTCTCTCCAATTCTCAGATTTTGTTACATACAATGCTTGTGAGAGTTTCAGTGATTACTTCTCTTACCCAAGAACTGTTGAATACCACATCCCTCTAGTCCTTGTGTGCAAGTCAACTCTTTTTAGCCCCTCATTTCTGACTCATCTTACTGCATCCCATTTTGTAGTAATGGGAGACTTCCAGGAGACAGTCTGTCTGGAGCTGAATTTTTCCCAGTCATAAGAGTGTGGATAAACCCTTTTTTGGATCTTTTCTGCACTAGCTGGCAATAAAGAGTAAGGACAGGGACAAGTACTGGATATTTTCTTCATGAGTGATATGTTCTGAAAGAAATGGAAAAGCATTCTTTGCACATTTTTACTGCTTAGAAGCATAGGAAGGAGTTAAACCCTCCTGACGCTGTGGACTCCACAGAGTATCCCACAGTGTATTTCCATGAGAACCTTTATAATTTGTATCTGTTGAGCAACACACAGGTAAAATTCTGTTACAGTACTTTGTGCAGATCTATTACAGTTTTGACACCATTTGATGTACTTTTCCAAGCATTATGTAGAAGGGCTGTTTTGGTGGAGCAATAATAAAAAGCTGTCTGTGCCTTTCATTTAAGGCTTTTGGCTCTGAAATTCTTTTTTTCATGGTGCAGTAATGAGCAGGGAAATCCACTGTTCAGCCTAACAGTGAAAAAACTATGCTTTTTGCTACATGTTTTTACCTCCACCTAACCCCATGAGAGTTTTTTCAGATTTTTATTTTAAATCTTTTCTAGAAGATGATTGCTTCCTGAGGAAGCTGCCTTAATCAAGCAGGAGTCAAGAGAAAGAAAGAGGGGAGTAACTTCTGCATATAACTATCCAAAAAAAAAAAAAAAAAAAAAAAAAAAAAATCAACAAGCATTCTTTTGAAAAAGCCAGACAGCCAAACGTCTTTTAAGAAGTTCTGTTTTTTCTCTATGCTGCTTGAAAACATAATGTAAGTTATTTAAATTCTGTATGTGACTTGCTAAAATATTCCAGAGACAAGGGAAACAGGAATATTGTCTTTCATATTTCTTCATAAACAATCTGGAAATAGAAACATTGAATTCTGAGATACATGACAGCAGAATGACCTATTCTACCCATGCAGATTTCTGCTTTCAGCATTTAATGTGATAGTTAAAACAAGAAATATTCACCAATCTTCTAAATGATGGAATATATCAGTCAAATTATTGGAGTGCAGTGCCATGGATGTACCTATTTCAGTGTGTTCAAATAGCATAATTTCATACAGGCAAACAGAAGTATATATCTGTTTATTTCACTGATAAATATGCTATCTTTAAAGTTTTATACTTATTGGTTCATCCTGAAGAAAAATGTATGTTCACAAGAACATTTAGGGGAAATAATGTGCAACTTATTACTCTTGGTTCTTCAAGTAAAAGTGACTTTCACTAACACTCACTCCCATCTGAATTAAAAGAATTTTTTTTTTTTTTTTTTTTTTTTTTGCTAGAATGGAAGGTAGGGAAGTCTAATTTGTAGTGATCATCAGATAACACAGGAGGACACCAATTTCAGTGGACTAAGATCGGTCAAAACAGGTTCTGAGCACGAAAGCACAAAAGTGATTTGATTAAGTGTATGCATATGGAGACCATCAGAGATACGCTGGCAAAGGCAGATAACATTTCAGCTTGAAATAGATCAGCGCATTAAAGTTAGTACTGATATAATCTTGTGCCTCAGGTAAGAAAGAGAAAAAATTGAATGTCTTGCAGAAACACTCAGTGTTAATACTGAAGGATAACACTAATAATGAAGTATTTCGGAGCAGAGTGGTCAATGGAGAAATATTTCCAAACTTCCACATAAGATGTTTCCTAACTTATTCAGAAGCTGATTTTCTAAAAAATTAATTACTGAGCTATCTTAAATTGTAATGTAAATTCACATAATTATGTGATCACTGATGTAATATCTTACTAATAACTAGAGACATATTTCTAGGATGGATATAGAAATAGGATGTGGAGGTTTCTTACTGAGTAACACAGGAATATAATTTTTTTTTTTCTCTTTCATTTTATATACTATAAAAATTTTTCATCTAGCTGGCTAAACTATACACTTTTGTAAAGGTCTTTTTTAAGAATGTAGAGTCCCTGAGCTTTCATATTCAGAAAAAAAAAATAAAGTTTCAAAATCCTTGCAAAACTTGTTTTGCCTAAAGCTACCTGCACCTTGGTTAAATTTATTCCTTGGTACAGAACAGTCAAAAAATAGAACACATACCTTGCCTTACTTTTCTGATTTTTCTTTTTCTTTTCACAAGGCTTATGCAAAGCTAAAATAGATTTGAGTGGGGAGATTCTTGTAGAAATTCCCTTTCCAATCTCAAGGACTTGTAAGTTTGTCAGACAGGCATCAAGCAATTTAAATTTAATTAATTGTTCACAAAGGAGCATTGTTTCTCTTTGGATCTTCTTGTTTTCTTCAGATTACATGTAAGGAAAAGGCCATGAGAAACTTTCATTTTCCTTAAACTTTTTTGCGGTAAAATCACCAGCAGTTCTTGGGTAGGATAGAAAATTCCTATACTTTATTTTGAGGCTTTGGTGTAGAAGTCTGAAAGGCAGGGAGACAGGGTGTCCTGGCTCTTCAGAATGGTGGGTGCTTCCCTGGCACAAAACATATTTCCAGTCTTCTGAAACAGATCTCAATTGGGGCAGTTCACAGGCAAGTCAGAGTTCATTATCACCCCTGACTGGGGGTGGAAATGGACTGGATTTCTTTCTCAGCTCCTTTCCAACCTAAATAATTATGATTCTGTGCCTATGATTCAGACACTGTCACTTGACAAAAATAGACATGTCTGCCAGCAAATTTCAGACCCATATTTAGAGAGAGCATCTTATTTAGATGAAAAATTTCTACAAATAATTTTGCTTACTATTTTATGAGTTGTACGAGGCTATAAAGGAAGTAAATTATAAGAAAAGCTCAAAATGGCAGATTCCTTACTACACCTGCATTTCACCAAAACTCAAATAATCCAGTGCAGCTAATTCAGGTACTGCACATATGTATTTAGTGGACCTCTAGGAGATAGTGAGTTCTCTCTCACTCCTTTGAGACTGTAAAGAAATAGCTACAGATATTAAGATCCCAAGTAGGTGAAGGAGTCAGTTGACTTGGGTCCTTTGTGCCCACTTTCTCAGAAGAGTTTCACAGTTAAAGAACTTCCCTAGGAAGCTGAGGCCTGAAATTTAAGCTCTGTTCTTCCTGAGAAAAAGTCAGGCTACTTTTTGGCAACCCAAATTTTGCAGTAATCTGCTCTGAGTACCATAATGGTACATCTTGAGTGAAAATCTTGAGAGAAAACAATTATTCTTTTTCTTTCTTCTCAAACTAGGAGCTGACAAAATTAAACTCTGCTCACCTATGTCCCAGACATAATTTTAAAATCAGGTAAGAAATAAGGTATAAGCACTAGAGAAAGCAGACAAAAAAGAGGGGAGAGAGGAGTGGAAGTGGTGGGGGAGGGTGTCAACTTCATTTGGGGAGGATTGGTAAATAATGGATGAAAATTTTTAAAAGCTAATGTTCGTAAAACTGGATAACTATTCTATATAGTATATCAAAGTCCAAAGGTTTAAACATACAAAAGCTCTAAAAAATTTATCAGGAACAGAAAAAATTATTAGCACAATTCTGAATAATTTTAAAGTTCCTGATGAGAATATGCAGAATCAACGTTGTCTTGTGTAAGTGCTAGAGAATTTTCTTTTTCTCACTTCATCTGATTTACCTGAAAGCTTTTAGGCACAGTTGAAGAAGATCTTGTAATTAATGACATGCAAATCTTGCTAGGCACACACAGAGTTCATCTTGCATCCCCCTGCTGAATGGCATTTCTGGAATATTTTCCTAGTTATATTCAGAGCAAAACAGTTCACAAAAATGCTCAGATCAGAGTGCATTGACACAAATAAAGCAGTGGCAAATTGGAGCTAATAGTCTATTAAACAGCAGCTAAACCCCAGCCAAGAAAAATTTTGAGTATTCTGCTCTGAATAGAGCCTGTCACACATTTCTGAGTTTTTGTTCAATGATGGTTTATTTTTAAATGATACTTTCAAATAGTAGTGAGATTTATATATGTCAAACCAAAAAGCAGAACAAAACACCATGTGCATGGTAATGAACTATAATTACATAATTATTATTATTATGCAAAAGAGAAAAGCAGATGTCTTTTTTTGTCAATTTAGAAGAAGGCATTTCTGAAAACATCTAAGCTAACCTTGTGCAAAATGGATAGAGGGCACCACATGTATCACTTCTGCATGTAGAGGATCAGTAAGGACTGCTCTGCAACAAGATATCAGGATTTTCCCTCAAGGTAAGAAAAAGAATACCATTGACTTAAAGAGGACTTACCTAACCCTACCCAGCTATGAAATCTCAAATACTGAAGCATGCAGAGAAAAAGAGTTTAAAATTGACTCAGGAAACTCGGCATCAACAAATCACAAATGCTGTTGAAGGATCTCCAAAAATTCTGTAAAGCTTAAGAAAAACTGCAGTGGCGTATACCTTAACACATTTCCTCCCACGAGGAGCAAGAAAACACACTGAGAGAAAGAGCATAAGAACTGAGCACAGACTGAATTTTAGTGCTGACATAACTTCCCAGTTTCTGGAAATAAAGTGTTTAGGAACTATTAGCTGAAGATTTTTCTCTTCTGAAGAAGTCTCTTGTTTCTAAAAACTCAAAGTTTCCTTGAGTCATGTTGTAACTTGGATAGCATCAAAAGATCTATATATTTATATACCGATATGTGACTTCAAACAAAATTTGGTGACACAACAAGCTATTTTTATTTTATGGAGAACCTTACTTTTCACTTTCTTACCCTTAGAGTTTGTTAGAATCCCATTTTCAATATTGTTATCACCATACAAATCAGGCCTTCAACACTACACCCCTCTTCTGTTTGTGACGTTCCCACTCTACCTCCTCCTAGCTCTCAAAACAGGACATTAGTCCTTCCTCCTCTCTAACCCCCTACCATCAATCTGTGTAACTTACAGTCTGCCCTATGTCCCAAAATCACACTCAGAGATGGCTCAGGGGTGGTGGGTGCAGCACACTTTCACACCTGCAGACCTGGAGGGGATGGTGCACTTTTGCCCTGGGGACCTGCAGCACAATTTATGCTAATCACTTAATTGTGGTGGATTAGCTGATATCACAAAGCTTCATTCTGAGTGGAATGGAGAACAGCTGTGACTACTTGCACCTTGTTAAGTTAAAGCAATCCCATGCATGTGTAGAAAGAAAGCAAGCTCAGCAGAGCTTCTTTGCCTCTGGAAATTGAGGTTGCCAAGATTTACTATTGCTCTGCTGCCAGTAACTGTCTACACTGGCAAAACCATCATCACTTCTTGAGCTGGTTCACAGGGTGAAGAGGCACTGAGAATCATGTCTCAGCTTTAGTTCAACACAGCTCCTTACCTGCATTAGAGTTTACTAGGTACAAATATGAAGGAATGCTTTCTTCATTAAAAAATCAGTGTGTTTTACTCAGTTTTCAGAGTCAAACGATACTCTTTTTGTTTTTTTGTTTTTTTGTTTTTTTTTTTTTTTGTTTTTTTTTTGGTTTTTTTTTGTTTAGTCATTCAATTTCTGCATAACAGCATCCTGATGCTGATCTTAAGCTCTGTATTTGTTGCTTTCACACTTTAACTGTTTCCTGACATTCTGTTACCCTGTCCAATTGCTATTTCTATCCATTGTTTTTTCCCCAAATATGTGCTCTTCCCCCTTCCTTTCCCATCAGTTGTAATGATGACATTGTTTGTTTTGTCTGGATGTTTTGTTGAATTTAAAAAAAAATTTATCAGGGAATACCTGACTCAGGAAATTAAAATCTTGCAAAATTCTTTGCAACTTGGTCTTGAATACTAAGTCTTTTTTAAGCAATCTTAAATGTAGAAAATGCCTTTAGTGCATATTAACTCATGTCCCATTTACCTTATCACCTATTAGAGAATTTAGAGGGTTGGGGTTTTTTCCTTAGATGCAGCTATCTCACACTTGCAATACAAGTAAATAAATAACCCAGAACCACAGCTCCTGTAAATCCAGACTATCTCAGTGATGGTAGTATAGCTGTTCCCATTAGTATAAAGTGAGACCCACATGCCTATTTTTCTAATTGTTTTTATATACTTGAGAGATTAAATTTAAAAAAAATCTACATTGTTATGAGGCTGCCATTTCAATGTTCTCTCTCCATTTAATATATTGAAATGTCCTAGTGAGTTTATTTGCAGATCATTTCAACTGTAAATAAGTAGAGATTTCCCAGAGGCCTATTCACACAGTATTTAAAATACGAAACACATGACTTGTCCTATCAATATTGTATAAAGAAAAAATCCAGTTTCAAACATTTTCCTCATTTTGTAACAATCTGGAATATAGTACCCAACACCAAAACATGAATATTAATTTTTCCTCCAAAAATATTTTGAACAGAAACCATAAATTCACCCCAAAAGGCTTAGGAAATTAGTGTTTATCTCAAAAAAAGTATGTCATAAAGATACTGGTTTGAAGTCTGAATTGTAGTAAGGTAACAAAGCAGGGACAGGAGTTTCCTCTTCTGTCACCTGAAACCAGAGGTTATTTTGCTGGCTTTTAAGAAACATTATACCTTCAGAAATGTAACTAGAAAATAGTGCTCAAGGGAGAGCTGTCTGTTCTTCAGCACTTTTGGATTACATTTTAGATGAAAAGGTTTGAGAATCACTTTCTAAGTGTGACAAGTTCCATGATACAGTTACATATTAAAATTCCACTTTTGGAATAATTATAGCCTCTTAATTCTTCGAAATTTCAAACTAGCAACATAGGTTTATGTGGGGAAAAAAATCCAAAACGATGTCTGTTAAGTCTTTAAAATATGTACTTCATATGCGAGCAATGTTTACCTGGAATGATTTTTTTTGCAAATCCTACTCCTTCCTGCTTTTAATTTCTCATAAGTATGTCTCCTTGTGTCTGGAATGAAAATTAAATATGCAGGAAGAAAATGGACATCCTAGCTTGCTTTTAAATATTTTTTTTGATTTGTCAACAAGTAAATGTCAGACTCCAGATGACTGGGCTAATATTTATGCACATTTCATAATCACCTAGAAAGTTGTGATCTCAAAGTATTTCCTTGTGTTTTGAAATAAAGGTCAAGCCCAGATTAACATAATGATTCACTCATGCCAAAAATCTAAAAGTGTTCCTCGTATCTTGTTTATTTTTCTCCTGATTAACACAAAAAGCAAGTAATTTCTTTTTCAAGTTGTAGACTAAATTTAAAAAGTTAATTGGCCTGTTGTCTAAGAGATTGGTTGCATCAGAAGAAAAAACTCTATACCCATAATAAAGATAAAGTCACATTTTAATTGTAAACCATTTGTTGGGGTATGTTTTTTTACTTAAATGTCTTCTTACAGATGAGGTTCTCCTTGATTTTCAAACCAGAAGGGACCATTTCTTAACAAGAAATTACTGCACTCAGTTACATATAGTATGGACCCACAAACATTTATTGTCAATTTGGATACTGTAAGACACTTTGCTTATCTTCCAGCTGTCACTCCAGGGGCTCCTGGTTCTCAGAGCAGACCTAGGTGACCTCTGCTGGTCTCAGGTGTCCTGGAGTATCTGCAGTGGCTCTGTATCTACAGAATCACAGAAACAGAGTGGTTGTGGTTGGAAGGGACCTTGAAGGTTACTGAGTTTCAGGGACATTTTCCACTAGCCCAGGTTGGTCAAACAGCCTCTGAATCAAGACTCTCAAGTCAGAGGGTGTGAACCAGTAAGTTACCTCAGTGTTGTAGAGACTGTGTTCACATAGCCAATAAGCAGCAGCCTTTGCCTTTCACCTCCCTTGGTTTAAACTCATCAGATGAGAGATTATGACAAATTCTGTTATAGCTTCTGCTTTTTATGTTATCTCCAAACAGTGATTTCTACTATTGTATTATCTCTATGGAGATATTATCCCAGATTCTTAAAAGGTATTTTGGACAATGATTAAATAGTTCTAGTAATCTAAGTTTCAGTGAAGAGTACTGAACACACAATTACAAATAGTGATGAATCAGAGATTTATAAGATTGTGCTTCTCAGTAGTTTTCATGCACATTGTTAATGTTTCACAGTTTTTGCTGACTTGTTGAACTATTGTCCCACAGTGATCTACACTGTTGTTGAGGTATCTCCCCAAGCAATGAGATATATTTTTTATGACACACAAAATCTGGAGGATTTTTCTTATGAACAAGTTCTGCCTTCTGGGCTGTTCCAGGAAGAAATTCTTTTACCAACATTTTCCAGTTTTTGCTTTGTTTGCTGTTGTTGTTGGGGTATTTTTCTTTTCCAATCTTAGCTTTCTGTCTTACCAAGTTTCTAATTTGTGCCAGTATTTTAGTTTCTATTCCATGACTAATGAATTTTTGTTCACCTCGATAACCATGAAATTTGGATCACATGCAGTTAAGCAGTGTCTAATTCTAAAACAAGCCCCATTAACTTATATGAAATCAGCTGCAAAGCAAGTTTAATACTCAAAATATGTAAGAAGAGCAAAATACATCCTAAATATATACCACATACATGATCATAGTTATTTTACTGCAGGGCAGCAGATTAATAGTTTCAAATTCAGAACTCTCAACTTTTCCATCACATCTATCCAGTTTTAAGGGGTTTTTTTGAGAGGGAAAAATGTGTGAGAAAAAAAGAAAATTTATTATTCAATCTGTGATTTCCCTCATCTGACAAGCCAATTTGTAAAAATATAATAAATAAACAAATGAATAAAAATGCCTATATACTGAAGAACGTTTATACAGAAAGGAATGGTATAACTACCTATCTAATGACATATAAATCTAGTAAGTCCTATCTATAAATTATTACATTCAAAATTGTTATTAAACATTACTAATGTTCTTTTTTCTTTCAATGCTCAGCATACTGACAAGAGTAATGTAGTTCCTCTGTAACAAAGCAGAGATTTAAAGGTAGTGAAATTCTTAAAATTCCAGATACCTTAAATTTCTTTTATGGCAAGGAAAAATTGCACTTGTGTCTGATGTATTACAAAAATATTATGATCACTCGCAAGTAATTGAGCAAAATGCAGCACAACAACAGCCAAAAAGTAAATTGCTTTTCCTTCTGCAAATTAATTTCTTCCAAATACTGATAAGGTTTAATTTTTCCACCACTACTTCTTTTGTCAGGAAATAAGGAAGAGAAAATATGTAAAAGTCTGTTGTCGGATCTCTCTGCCACTGCTGCAAGTGTAAAAGGGGGTGGGGTTCAGAATTAAGTCCCACTTGTTGGCAGCTATTTGAAGTTAAGAAATCTATGGCAAGATGCCATAGCACAGACCAAATGTGAATGTTACCTTCTTGAAATGCCATTCTGTTTGGCAACGCTCATTTATATTCCTTTGTATTTTCCAGTCATGAGACATACTTCCATCTAAACAAAACAGTGTGAGATTAGACAAAAAATAACACATTGTTAAGTGACATTTTTGCAAGGATCTTGGTGGAGTTTTTTTCCAGAATTATATGAACAATATTGATTGTCATGTCTATTAACTGAACAAATAATGCGGGATTCAGATTGCTTAAAATTTATTTACATCCCAGCATGTATACAGTTAATTTTACTCTCTGGGGAAATCACTCGTCTCTTTGATGCTCTGTATCCATACAGTTGATTCGGAGTGGAATCCTCCAGTGAGCTTTTCTTTATACCTTGTCAGGCTTTTTTTGAATGAAATGTATTTATTCACTCCCAAAAGATACTGTCAATGACCATGGAGATACCTTTGAGTCACCAAATAGTAAAATTTTGAATGTGAAGGTTTAAGTAGAATTTAGTCTCTGTGAACTTGACTAATACAGTGGTCACAAGTACAAGACCCATTAAGGATAATAATATTAAGCAAAAATATGTCTTCTATGGTTTTCTAAACAAAGCCTGCAAGATATAGTATTGACTTGTTCTACAAAAAATGAAGCATACAGCAATTTTTAAAATTTCCCTCCATGTTGTCAAGACTCAATTAAATATTAGTTAATGCTTTTTAATAAAATATATCATCTACTTTAATATATATCTAAAAGATATATTAAATATATATGTAAATGTGTAAATTGTATTTATACTTATTTATATTTATAAAGTTCAGTCAAAAACCCTAAAATTGATAAAAAAGAAACAAACAAGTGATTAGATAAATAAAAGACCTGGTTAGAAATTACAGCTTATTTTCAGGGGGCAAAATCATACACAACTCCATGTATCATCTTAAAAATGAGGAAAGTTATAATTTCCCTCTCTCTGGGGACACAGCAACAAATTCAACTTCAAAATGACATTTGTAGTCTAACAGAGGCAAGGATACACCCAATTTTTATCAGGACCTTTGTTTCCCAATCTTGCCCCTTACTTTCTGTTTTTCTTGGGTATCCACATCATTGCCCAGCTATATCTGACTGAAATGTGAAGAAAAAGAAAGCAATCCTTGCTAGTACTTGTAAAAGAAAGTTGTCAAAAAAAAGAAGGTAATACACATGAGCATCAGGCACATGTCCCTGCACAATGGATAGAGATCCCCCAGGCAGCTGTGATGACACTGACAACAGAATGCAAACACATATTAGACATGGTAATCCACATGATGCTCGTCACAGGACATGGATATTTGAGGGCAGAGCAAAAAGCCATTGTCTGTCTAACCCACCTTTTCACAGATCAAATAAGCTTTCCCTGGTATTTGCTTCATTAAGAAGCTAACTTCTGTAAATGTCTAATATATTTTGTAAAAAAGCATTAAAGTTTTTTACAGTCCTAAAGTGACATACAGTAGCTTCCAACCTTCAGTGTGAAAATACAAGTTTCTGGGTTTATCTAGACTCTATTCTTGAGTATATATATTTTTTTTTCTCTCAAAATTTAATTCAAATGCTATCCAGCTTTTAAAGTGTTTTCTCTAGGAGAAATGGTGTAATTCATACAAAAATTTTCAGTGCCCACTCACTGATATCTGTGTACTCTCCTAACAATCAATAGAATTATGTCGCTATTTATAGGTAGTCTCTGGATTTTCATTTGTCTCTGAGAAGAGTGAAATATGAACTTTTTTGTACCTTTTACAATAACTTCCACAACTCTTTACATAGTACATCCATTCTTCTCTTTTATTCAAGCAGAAAAGCTTTTGCCCAAGAAAATGTGTGTACTGTGCACAAAAATAGAAGGACTAAAGGTGTAAGCTACAGGAAGAGTTTTTCTTCCTTTGACTTGAAATGTGATGTTTCACCATTGCTCAGCTCCTATTCCTTTTCTGGGGTACAGAAACAAGATTGCCAACTACCACTAAAGGTCATTTAACTGTGTTCCATTTTTCCCTTTTTTACAGAATGATATGTTTTTTGTGATTATAGGATTTTTCCAATTAAGTCCTATAACTGCAGACTTAATAGAAGTCTGAGCCAAAAGAATATTGGGTATTAGAGTAAAGTCTAGTTGTCCAGAAAATTGAAAGTAAAAATTCTTGTGTTTATACAATGAAATTAAATGCCAAGTCCTAAGTTTAGCTTTTAAAAAATAAAATTTAGGTGTATTGTGATAAGTGCTTGATGTGCCTCAAATAACTTGTTTTAGCTGCTGACTGTATCACAATTTGTAGCTCAACACGACCCCACTGAACCAAAACAGAATTTGTGATGAAGAATTTTGTCAAAAACCCACAGAGAGATGTATATGCACACAATGGCATGGCTTACAAATTTCATACAAATTCAGAATACTCAAAGATGTTGCAAAGAAGTAAATTCCAGGGGGTTCTTCTGGGATTCTCTTCCATGGCAGTAGAAGACAGGCAATCAAAACAGTCTGATTTACACGTGTCATTTTTTTTGCAGAGCATATCTTCCTTCCATGGGGATTGACTTCACAATTCAGATGTTCTTGCCTTAATTGGAGGCTTTAAAAAACCAGCAAAATAAAAAGAGTAGTAAGAATATGAATAAGATCTTCCTTGTGTCGAAGATTTTTCTGTATATTACACAGAATATAGAATAACATTGCAATATTCAATATAACTGACAATACTGGGAATTGTTAAGTTGTATTTAAGGAGAACAAAACTGTCAAAAAAAGGTATTATTTTCTACACTATGGCTAACTCAGGAAAGTGGTACAATTAATGTTTATGGATCCACATCTTAATGGATAAAGTATGCATGAAACTGCCAGCTCAAAGCAGAAAATTATGTCTGGAAATAAGTTACCTCCCAAAGGGAAATTTAGTCCAGGGATATCTAAAGAGAGGGTGGTTGAAAAGTTGGATCCAGGCTCAGCTTGTTGGTGCCAAACAGTAGGATGAGACAACGGGCAGAAAGTGATGCACAGGAAGTCCCATCTGATTTTGAGGAACAACTTTACTGTGCAGTGACTGTGCAGTGGAACAGGTTGCTCAGAGGTGTTGTGGAGTCTCCCTTTCTGAAGATCTTCAAGAACTTTCTGGAAACAATCTTGTGCCTTGTTCTCTAGGGTGACCCTGCTTGAGCAGGGAGGTTGGACCAGATGACCAACTGTGGTCCCTTCCAGCCTGAGCCATTCTGTGATTCTGTGATATGTATTAGGCATTTCAGGCCGTCACCATCAAAACATCCGTGAACCTTCAAAATAGGATACAACCTAATTTCTTAACTAAAAATGGAAGAAGAAACCTGTATAAATATTCATCTGTCTTCCAGGTGTCAGAATTAGCAGAATGGTCATTCTGAAAACCATTAATAAAGAATTAAAAATTGAAATAAAATTAATGTGTTTTGGAAAAAAACTAAGCCAATGTCATTTCTTGATTAAACTTTTTTCTCACACAGGTAGTAGCTAAATGTAAATTACCATATGTCATTTTGATAAATAAAGATGCAGATCTTCAACATGGCACAGGTAGATCCTATCTGGATGGTCCCTTGCAAGTAGCTTCAAGTCATTTATCATGACATGATTTATTAGAGAAAGGTCTACTATAGTCCAGTATATTCATTTTTTATTCACCATCTATTTTTCTTCAGTAGCCTAAAAAAAAAATGTCAATACTGCCCAAATTTGCAAAATGTGGCACATTTTAATGGGCCCATGAACAGAGAGCAAGCAAATAACCTACTTTGGTTGACCACAACTAGAGACCAAGTAGGCTGTTTCATAGTTAACTTTAGTTAACTCATGCTGAAAATAGTGTCACAACACCAGCAGGAGGTTAGTTGTGGCTTGGTTGAATGTTTTGCCTTAAATGTAGCAGCAGTGGGCAAGAGTGGCACATGAGGGGACAGTTCAATGCTCACAGGCAATGCAGGATTTTCTTACAAGGTCCTGGCCAGATCTAGAGAGATAAGTGATGGGTGGCTGAGGCAGTGGCTGAAAAGCAAAGCTTAACTTCTCAGTTCCTTGTGACTTTTAAGACTAAAGAAGATCAAGCAGATGATACAACAGAAATCAGGGAATGTTTAAGTATAGTCAATAACATCTTCTTCAGTTTAGTAAAGAAAACACATGAAATGGAAGGGAAATAAATTCCAAGCAAAATTGCATTCATGTCTTTTCCCTCTCCCAGAAGCATGAGACCATCTGCACATTTTAGCAAATTTTTCAAAGAGTTCTCCATGACTGGAAATTTTAAGACCAGAACTGTCTGTTTTACTTTGAATTCCATTTATCTTAATAAAGGGATTTATTTTTATGGACAACCTAACATCTGTTTTATTGAGAAGGAAAAGAGATGGCTGTAGTGGTACCTCTTGACTTTTAGGGTGAAAAACATTTTAAAATCATATTAGAATGCATTAAGCATGTCTAGAAAGATTTATGAAAATACCGAGATAAAATAGAGTACAGTAACAAAGATATGAAAATCACTCTTCTGAAAAGTCTTCTCATGGAAGATACTGATTTCTTGCCTTGTCATCCTCTCAGCAAGGATGAAGGGGGTGCTTAAATAGATACCACTTTCCAAATATCCTCAGAAATAAATTTGTGCTTTTGTGTGCACTCACCGTTGCAATACTTTAGAGGGAAAGAAGATAAAATTACTTAGTTTTTCTGAGCTGACATCCAGAATCCCAAAGAATCAGTGAAAGAATTGAATTGACTTTTTTTTTTTTCCCTTTTGTATGACTCCATCTGAGAAATTGTATAGGTATGGTACCCTTGACTTGTGTTCAGTGACAAGAGGGATTACCAGAAATTATAATGAAACTTTTATTTAGTGTTAAAAAAGAATTTCAACTACTTTGGAAAGCTATTCTTATAAGTAGAAGGAAAGTGGGTCTGTTTTCAATAATAGGCTTTCATTTTTCAATTTGCATTATTTTAGAGTAATTTGTGTTTATAAAAAAGTTTCTAATAAGCAAACCATTTCAACTTTAAAAATGTGTAATAATTTAAAAGAATGTTGTTTTGGTTTTAATTTGTCTTGAAGACAAATTAATATTCATGGTTTGCATTTGACTGAAAGTCTTGATGTGATGTAAGTGTTTGTTTGGGTTTCCCACCCCAGCACTGCTCAGGATAGCCTAACTGTTAT
This sequence comes from Cettia cetti, assembly GCA_013401135.1. Classification (NCBI taxonomy): domain Eukaryota; kingdom Metazoa; phylum Chordata; class Aves; order Passeriformes; family Sylviidae; genus Cettia; species Cettia cetti. The sequence continues at coordinate 9,414 of VZUI01092188.1, read as the reverse complement.
AATCTGTACTCTGAATTAACAGCCACGCTAAATACATCTGGCTTTATTTTCACCTCTAACCTGCTTGCAATAAGACTGTCTTTCAACAAATAAAAGTGGTGAGATTCATTGCTGTGTTGCTTTTAAAACCACTGCCTTTGACCTCTGAAGCACAAACATTCCAGAGAAAGAAAAATGACATCATTTTAGCAATAGATTTTTTATACCTTTCTTTAAAAATATGCTAGATAGTAAAATCACATCACTCTTTTGCATGTGTAATTCACAACCATTTACAGAGGCCAGAAAATGCCCTGTAACAGGAGAATTACACACTAAAATGAATACACTATTCCAAGAAAAAGGGAAAAAAAACCCCCATGCAAAAGTGGAACTTGAATTTTAAATGCAACTAATAAAATGTGACAAGACACCAAAAAATTAGGGTCTTTTGCAGTCCTTGCTTCAGTTGGGTGTACTTTTTTAATAAGTCTTAGAAAGGCCAGACTTTGAGAGAGTTGTAAATGAGGGATGAAGGCTACTGTAGTGGGTACATGAAGAAACAAAGCAGAACAGTGCAGTTCAGTTAATCAGGATGCACTTAACATGGAAATTTGCTTAATTGAGATGTGTCCCAAGAAAGCAATGTAAGACTAATGATACCTAATAGCAATAACTGCTGTTTAATAGGGATGGTAATTCTGCTTAATAGGGATACCATCAGGTAATTATGGACAGGTCTAAACTGCTGACTTCTGTTGGCAAAGCTCTTACCTGTCAGACATCCAAAGAGATGTGATCCTTGATCAACAACTACAGGGAAGCTTAAAGACAGAATGCAAACTTTGTTATTGTAAATTTTGGTTTTATAGCATGTGCCATGTTGATCAATAAGAAGATGTTGCCCTGTTGCCCTGATGATTAAAAAAAAAATTAAATTTTTAATTTTTTTTTTACATTTTTGTTAAAATTTTTAAGGTATGTTTTAACTTAAATACTAAATTTTTTCTCTGTTTACCTCGGAACACATTGTGCCCATCTTATTAATTAGATTTATATATACAAAGTGTCAGGGTATGAACCAGACAGAGCAAGAAACACTTTCAGAATTAAAGCATTCTAAGCTTTTGCTCCAAATTTACACTGGTGCTTGGGGAGGGGGTTGTTTGTTTGTTTGTTTGTTTGTTTGTTTTTCTTTGTTTGTTTTTTTTGTGTTTTTTGGGCATGCGGGGAGGTTTGGTTGGTGGTTTTTTGTTTGTTTGGGTTTTGGGGGGTTTCTGTTTGTTTTGGGGTTTTTGTTTTGGTTTTTGTTTGTTTTGGGGTGGTTTGTTTGTTTGTTTTGTTTAGGTTTGGTGGGGTTTTTTTCTGTTGTAAAGTCACTCCATGCTGGAGATGGTTTTTAACTCACTTGTTCAAACCTATGATGTTCTGCTGCACAGGTTGCTCAAGCTGGAACATCCAAATTCTGTGCCTTACAGTCAAAGAACAATTGACTGATAGTGTGGTGGTCTTGCTGCAGCCTCCTGGAGAGAACATTAGGCATGAGGATCCTCCCAATGCAGGATATGGTTACTCTGCCACTGTGTCCTCATTAATAAGGTCTGCTGTAATTTATCCTAGCTCATACACGTCGTCCTTGGGTGTCATTACATACAAAAGAGCTTCCCTTTGCTCAGGCAAAATGACTTTCATAAACTCCACTTTCATTCTGTGCTCCTACACCTGCCAGTGTTGTTCAGCAGCCTACCAGGATGGGAGATCAACAGGGAGCAGGAAGCAGTAGCTCTGTGCCTAATACCCACCAATCAGCATCTTTGCAACTGTGAACTCCTGAAAACATGAAAAGCACTCCCTGAAAAATAGCAATGAGAAATACAGGGAGAAGGCTGTAAAACTTGACAAATATTCTCTATTTCCTTTGAGGTCACTGTAATCCAAAAACTTTTGGGAGTATTTCACTTAAATACAGTCTCCTCTGAGGTGGGTATAATTTGTCTAAGAGAGAGAGAAAAGGTGGAAGGGTGGCTGGGGGAATGCAGTCTTCCAGCAAGTAATATTATTATAGAGGACAAACAGGTATAATTCACTACCTCAGGCACCAAAGAGTCACAGGAGGATGGTGGAAGAAAATAGTTTGACAGTCTGTGAAACCCTGACTCAGGAAAATGGAGTGGACAACTGACAGTTTGTACAGCAAATTTAGACATTTACTCTCATCAATCTGTACTCAAAAAGGCTATAACTTATACAGGCCTATGAAGAAACTGTTTAATTGGATATATTTCAGTCTTTGCATTGTTGGCAAATTGTTCACACAGTTATTGTTTCTAGTATTTATGCTTTTATAAGTAGGAATACTGTGCTGTCCCTAATTGAATGTATCTATCTAATTAACATCCAGATTAACATTCTAGAGATACTCTTACAGTACTTTTCAACTAGCTTTTAAAATCCTTTAAATTAGATGTATACAACCAAATATTTATATGTCAATACACGTATGTGTGTGTGTTTTGTATGAATCATGTGCTCCCGAAAGAGCCATTAAAAAAGAGGAGGACAAAATAAAAAAAAGATCAATGAAAGGATCACAATGTACATATATGTCAAGAACTCCTCTGTGGTTTTCTTTCAACCTTGGCCAGAGTACAACACATCTCTAATTACACAACTGACTATTTTAGCAGCTATCTAAGCTCAGCTGTGTTGTGTTGACAAGTAACTGGATAACACCTGGAAATGCTGGCTCTTCCTTAGCAATGAGAGAAGCTTGCTGTTAGTAAGCGTCTTTCAATCAGTAAATTTTAAAGAACATATCTGTAATCTCCTATTCCAAAAAATATTTTTTAAATGATCAAATTTTAGAGAAGGAAGGTATTATTTATTTTTTTACAGCAAAGGTGTTAAATGAACCCTTGCTATTACTGAGGAGAAAAAAAGAAATATTCCTCCTATCTACAAAGGAACAGAAACACTGCTGCTGCTGTTTTCCCAATTACACTGTGTGCCCTGTGGCCTACCATGGATATGACCTCAACTGAGACTCTGGTGACACTTTATATTCACTTCTCTTACACAAGAAAAGAAGAATTTTCCACATTACTGCTGGCAGAAGTTTTGCACTCAGGAGCCAACTGAGTTGTCTATAACACACTGTGAAAAATAAGAAATTATGTTTAACATAAATTGTAGGAGACAGAGAATGATGAGAAAGTCATGAGAAATTTCAGACAGGAAAATTAAAAAAGGATGGGAGTCCTATTTCCAAGCTATTTATAAATTTATTCTGTGCACGCAGATTTTTAAATAAAGAGACCATGCTGTAAATAGTAATGAAAAATGAAAAACTATATGAGTATGAAAACCTATAGAAGTTTCTGCTGCCTCAGGGAACAAAAAAAAAAAAATCTAAATAAACAAGATTTAGAAAAGCTCCCTCCATGTTCGAGATATAATGTCTGTTATCTAATGTCTTTTCATGAAAGACACATTTATTAAACAAATCACATAATAGTTTTTTAACATGTTTGAAGGAAATCTTCTGTTGTCCCACCTGACATTTTACTGGTATACTTTAAAGTTATATTCCTCTAATAACCCCATTCTAGAATTTTCTGCAGAATTTCTTGCCCAAGAAGAGACAGAAGTGATTTCTAGCTCCCAATGTGTTGTCCACAGCAAGCATCATCTCCAGGTCATGCACCCCAAGGTCAGATATCAGTGGAGGAGAAGGGATAGGATCCCCAGCATAGCACCTTGTATTTAAGAGGCAGCAAGTTCCATCATCATTCCATTAGAGCCAGTGGGACCTTGTTTTGAAACAAAAATCTCTTCTGACTACAAATTATGGAAAGCCTTAACCTTCAATAAGAAGTAGGGCTTCCCTTTAAATTCTAGACCATTGAGCAAGATGAGGATGGAGTACAAGCCCTGTGAAGGTCAGCTGAAGCCGCTGTGATGGTTCAGCCTCATGAAGAGCTGGCTTCAGTGGCACTTATAATCAGTTCCTATATCTCCAGGAAGCAACAGATGAGATAGAGCCAGGTTAGTCACAGAGATCAACAGAGGTGAACAAAAGACAGTGATCATAAAAAAACAGAGTATGCCCAAATTGCATCTATTAAAAAAAAAAAAAAAAAAAAAAAGAGAGAGAGAGAGAGAGAGAGAGAAATTATTTTCTCTTTTAATCAAGTATTGCAGTAGGTTTCCAGTACAGCCTGCAAAATCTCCATCCATGAAGGCTGGAGACACCCAAGTCCAGGTGTCTGAAGTGAGTGTCCACCTAGCTGTAAGCAGGAGATTGCAATAGAAACTTCCACGCGTACCTTCCACATATGATGGCCGAAATTTCTGAATTTCTGGTTTGCTATGACACAGCTCTTTCTTGTTTTCTACATGCCTACTCTTCTGCACTTTTACATGTATCAAAATATAATGAAAATATATTGAAATATGTTGAAAGGCTTTCGTGGCTAGTAAATAAACAAGTTAGAGTAAAACTGAACTAAGAAAATTATAGGAGAATAATTGAAATAAACACAAGATATAAAAGAAAGGGGACAGTCTATTAGGAGGGTCAGGAAGCAAAATCTTTTCTGTTAAGCAAAGAAAGGGAAGGAAGTATTATGTTTGGGTCCTGAGCAATACTTTCACAAAAGCAAAAATGGAAAAAGAAAAATGTGCATTGGAAAAAGCAAAATGAAAATTACATTAACAAATTAGCTTATAGTCTATCTAGCAGCAGTATCTAGAAATACACAAAAGTTTAACAATTGTGGGAATTGTCTCAATGGTTTTTAAATTTCTAGAGGAAGTTGATTGCTGATTGAGGCTATTTTAGGTGGAAAGGGACAATACGCTTGTATGAGCCCTGTATCCCCTCTCTAGTTCTCATCAGCCACTAGGTCAAGTAGCAGAAAAAAGAGGCAGGACTTCCCATGTCAGTTAGCTCCAAGACAGACGCATCACTGGACAAGGCCAAGCCTGTCAGCAACAGTGGTAGCACCTCTGGGATAATGTATTTAAGAATGGGAAAAAAAAACCCCTGGAAAACAATGTCTGCAGCCAGAACAGGGGAAGAGTATGAGGAGTCCTCCCTCTAAGGAGGGAGGAGTGACAGTGTGGGATGAACTCACTGCAGCCTCCATTTCCCATTCACCTGCTTCACTGGTGGGGAGGAGGTAGAGATTTCAGAAGTCAAGTTAAACCTGGGAAGAAGAGAAGGATGGTGAAAGGTGTTCTAAGATTTGGTATTATTTCTCATTATTCTCCTCTGATTTTCTTGGTAGTAAATTAAAATATTATGCCCAAATTGAATATGTTTTTCTTATGATGGTAACTGGCGAGTGATCTATCCCTGACCTCATCTCGACCCATAGGCCTTTTGATATATTTTTTCTCCCTGATCCAGCTGACAAGGGGAATGATAGGGTGGCTTTGGTGGGCACCAAATCCAGCCAGGGTCAACCCACCACACTTATATACCACAAAGGAAGTTCAAAATGCCGTACAACCAGTGGTGAATTCATTTCTAACAACAAAATGTCTATAGAAAGAGCTCTGCAATTTTCTGCACCATTCAATTTCTAGGAAAAAAAGATCTGGGAAACACTCCCACAGGAAGAGGAGGGCAAGGCATATTTATTCAGTATAAATGACTCTCCATTCACTGCATGTTTTCAGAGTTTCCTTTTGAATCTTATCAAGAGGGGCCCTAGCTTTCAAAGTTAGAACCTTTCTCTGTAGTTTAAAATATGATCCTGGATGAGCAAATATAACTCTTGCTCCAGATACTGTGACTGAGATGAGCCATTCAGTGATTTTTTTTCACATCCTATCAGGAGACACTTTTTAAAAACATGAATTAGTCCCACCCAGATGCAGCTATTCTAGTGTTAGAGTTTGGATCCTGCATGCATTTTCAAAGTAAATGCCTTGTTATTTTCTTCTTCCGGTGCTTCCTCTGACTCCACGTTGTGAACCAATCTCATGACCTTGATATGCTTCTGATGAGAGGTAAATGAAAATATCTGCTTAAGAAGTACATCTAAGACATTCCCACTGTTATGTCAGTTTATTAGGCCAGGTTAGTGCTTGTCTGAAAATAAAATTTAAAAAAACACCAAATAAACAAAAAACCCAACCAAACAAAAAACATCTTTACAATTATAAAAAAATCCCACATTGAATAGCATGTAGCTATGATGTCTTGTTCTGTCCCAGATGGTAAATCAAGAAAGACAGTATAAAAGATTCTAAACTGTTTTGCAATACTGGATTTAGCAACTGAATCATCAAAAAAAAACCAAGCAAACAAACAATTCCTGTGAGATTAAAAATAACCAGTCATCATAAATTACTAACTTGTGGAAAATTTAAGGACATGAGCCTATGCATCAGATCACCTCCAGGAACACTATAGGAGTAGGTATAATTCTGTTTTAATGCACACCAACATATTATCGAGAACAATTTAAAAAAACGCAGAAACCCCCAGCAGACACTAATTCCCATCTGTGTGTAATTACTTGTAAAATACATGGATAAGTTTGAATCATTCAAGCCAATGATGTTGTCCGTGATCAACCATTCCTAATAAACATACATAATCAGGAACTGCTCTGCTTTCTTAGCAGTGAGCTTGTAGAATTATCTGCAGAGACAAAGGCAGTAATAGAAAGAGAATATAGTATGCCCTGTGGAGTATTACTAGGCAGTACATTCATTAAACAGCTCTTATGATACCATAAAGGCTTTAGTCATAAGAACCAAACATAAAATCCCAGACTTCCTAATACTCCAATAGGGACTACTTTGCTTTTTGCAATATACAGTTCTTCTTCTGAGAAAAACATACCAGTACCTATTTCTTTACTAATACAACTGGTTTTGCTATGCAATATGCTCAGAATATTGCAATTCTATGTATTTTATCATAGCTTTTATACATTGGATTGTCATGGTAAGATATCTAAATCATTCATCTATTTAAAGAAATATCTCATGGCATTATAAAGGAATAAAATTCTGAAAGGAATTATGAAATTGCAATGCTGTAACAGTCTCGAGCTGTTTTGCATATAGTGTTGCATGAATTTAAACTGATGCAGTATTTTGCGAAGACAATACAAAAAATATCTCAACCTGAAGATTAAATGGAAAAACACAGCTGACTCACAAATGGAGTAGATTCTTCTCTTGTCTAGACAACAGGTAAGTGGTGACTGAGAGGATTACTTAGGGGATTATGTATATAAGAAGTACATTGATCTATAAGAAAGAACATGTAATGGACCAAAATTGCATAGGTGATCTCAGCTAATACTCATTTTTTCTTGTAGAAAATCTACAGTCTAGCAGAAACTGTTATGCATGTGGTTAACCACATATTTTAGACTCAGTTTTGACTACTATATGTGACAATTCCTTTAAGGTATTCATTACTTAATGAGTTACCATTTAAAATTAAAAAGAAAGACTGACTAATTGAAATGGAGAAATGTTTAGACTTTGGAAACATATGAAACAAAAATCAATATATAAAACATAAATATATAGATATAAAAAACCCTTTCAAAAATGTACGAAATATAGACAATATCTACTCATCCTGCAGTTTAGTGTAGGTTTTGGCCCAGCATACAACAGTCAGTTTACATGTGTCTCTATTGACGTTTGAGCCCCAGCAACATGAGCCTCTGATTCCCTTTCTAGTCCCGTCCTTTCAATCAGGCATGTTCTTCACTTTGGGAGTGTGGATAATAATATAGCTGAAGAGAGTAAGATTTACTATATCTGACTGTATGCATTAGGGAGTTTAGCAAGTGCATAAAGGAAAAATAAAAAACACCCAAAAAGCTACCAGAGTTGCAAATCACAATTTTATTCAATACTCATTACTTCTTTCTTCCTTTCAAATCTTCTGTTGCATTGTTTTATGATTTCAAGTCAGAGTCAGGGTGTTTTTTCTGGATGGCTTGTATTTCTTTTATTCTTTCAGAAGGCAAAACAGACTTCATTGCTTTGAGGGGTTCTGCATCAACTGGAAGCAGAGATTATAACAAATATAGTAATAGTAAGCATATTTTGGTAACCCTGGAATTTACCATAGTTTTAGAATATAAAAGATTAATAGTTGAAAATTACAGAGCTTGAAAAATCCCTAGATGGAAATAGTAGTATTAGAATTTACAATTGCTTTGAATAAACACATTAAAAACATATTGTAGTTCTGATTATAGGATGGAATAGTTGATGTCTGTTTCCGGGGCTCTCTCCAACAATCATGTTTTTTCTTTGACCTGAAAAAGATATATCATGCAGACAACTACCCCCAAGAGACATTGTTAAGTTAATATTCCCAACTGCTGTGGGAATCAGAAACTCTCTTGTTTTTTCTTACTCTTTTTTCCTCTATTCCTGTACATTGAGCAGACTGGGTGTTCATTAGAGACACTGGTATCTTGCTAAGGTTTTCAGAGATTTTAGCTGTACTTGACATGTATTTAAGCTTCAATTCTTTTATTCAAAATGTGTCATCTGGCATTAGTTGTGTTCTGGTTGTACCTCGTGGGCCAGCCTTTTTTTTTTTTTTTTTTTTTTTAATATGAGAGGGAAAAGGTGCTGCAAATCAGTTGTCATTGGGCAGATATCTTGTATGAAGGACTATTTGGAGGAAAAGAATTATGAAACCTTGCTCAAATTTTACTCCAAATATTTTTCATAGGATTTTACAAACTGAAAACTGAACAATTTCTCTGTGTTTCAATAGTCATATACCAGCTGGTCAACCTTACACAAACTGCACCTTTTGAACACGGGAAATATTTCTTGAGTATCTTTGGGATTACAGGATTGTTTACCCTATCCTTCTCCTCTGGGCCTTACCACTCCCAGAAATCTGCTTTCATATGGATCTGAGATCTTTAACACAGCGGGAAGATATAGCTTGACTTATCAGTTCTAATACTGTGGATGTGAAAATACACATAGAAAGAAAGTCTCTACAATGTGTGCAATTATCACTTCTCAGTGGAGGGTCACTATTTCAGGACCATGGTCATCACTCAAGGCCCATGTAATACCTGTGCCCTGAAAAAAACCCACAAAATTACACGTGTCTGAGATTTTCTGATTTTGAAGGTTTTCTTGAGTACTTCATAAGACAAAGTAATTGCAGATTTCCACTCTTTGGTTTTTTGCCATTTTTGATTTTAAGTGATTAAACCAGTTACTACTCTTTTATATATTTTCATGAGTTATATTTAAATATAAAAAATATATTTTTATATTAGAATAGGGTAGGGTAGGGTAGGGTAGGGTAGGGTAGGGTAGGGTAGGGTAGGGTAGGGTAGGGTAGGGTAGAATAGAATAGAATAGAATAGAATAGAATAGAATAGAATAGAATAGAATAGAATAGAATAGAATAGAATAGAA
>VZUI01092165.1:0-59206 GCA_013401135.1 Cettia cetti | reverse complement strand
GAGGGCGGGCGGTGCGCGCTCCCGGGAGCCTCGCGGTGCGCGCTCCCGCGCGGGCAACGCCCTTCGGCCCCTTACGCTGGCGGCGGCCGCGCGCTTCCCGCCTCCCGCCCGCGCTCCCGCGCGCTCCCTCCCCTCAGCGAACAAAGGGCGAGGGCGGGCGGCGGGCGGGGGGATCGCGGCCGCCCCGCCGGCCCTGCAGGCCGAAAACAAGTCTGAAAGAGCCGGATGGGGACAAAAAAGGCACGAAACCGAACCCACAAATGTTGTTTAAGCGCAGGGCTGGGAGAGGCAGAGCCTGCACACCACGTTAAATGGGAGCGCTCCGGGCTGCTGAGTGGGAAAGGGCGGGAGAGAGGCCACAGGCCTTCAAATGCTGCTCACAAGAAGCCGGCAGGCAATAAATACCTTCATATCATCGTGTGAGGAGAGACCGCGGGAGCTGGGCCTGGTTAGTCTGGGAAGGGAAGACTGAGGAGGGATCTCATTAATGAATAAAAATACCTCCGAGGGGTGTTAGAGGATGGTGTCAGACTCCTCAGCGGTGCCCAGTGCCAGGACGAGGAGCAATGACTCTAAAGCAGAAGTTACGCCTCAGCATGAGGAAGAGCTTCTTTCCATGAGGGTGGCAGGGAGGGCATGGAGTCTTCCTTTTCTGGAGCCATCCCAAACCCACCTCGACACTATTCCTGTTTTATCTGCTCCATTTGACTCTGCTTTGGCCAGGGTGATCTCCAGAGGGCCCTTCCAACCCTAAAAAATCTGTGATTCTGTGGTCCTTTTGCTCAGGAACTTGACAAACAGCAGTTCTGTAGCTTAGAACTTTTTTTTTCAGCTTTGCTTATAAACGCACGCAGCCAAAGTTTCCAGAGCATTCTTTTCATTTTCTCCTCACAGCATCCATCACTGCTCTGGAAAGGTTTGCATGAAAGAGAAAGCAGAAAAAAATTAGCAAGGAAGCATAAAAATTGCAATTTCTGTCTTGCAGACGGGACCTCACGTAGACCAGGCAGGAGAGATGTTACCAAAATGAAATCATTTCCCACCAGAACTCATACACTGAAACCCTAATTAATATTGAAAAGTAAGTAGAGACAAAATATTGTGTCACTTTTCCTCCTATCACAGGTCTAAATCTGGGGGGTTTTCCCAGTATTTGTTTATACCTTGCTAAAAGGTGAGATTACTTGGCAACCAAAATAGGTTTATAGTAAAAGTGAAACAACCCACAGCATTATAGCCCATTTTCAATTAAAACCTATCCAGCACAAATACACTAATAAAATAAACAAAAGACCCCACAAGACACAACAAAAAATAACCAAAAAAAAGAAGTCAATATTTTGTCTGCAAACTCTTGCCCCAGTAGATTCTTGCTTCCCTAGAATTTAATCCAAAGCGTTCCTTCTGTCATGCTTTCTGAAGGGAGATGTGGTTGCCTTTAATTAGTAAAAGAAAGAGCAGGTTTGCCAATTAAACTGTAGGGAAGTGGATTGGCTATTATTCAGGTTGTCTGTTATGAAAAACTATTAGATCCTGGTGTGGTTAAGCCTTTGATTTATAATAATCAAATGTTTGTTTTTAAATAACTTTTATGATGCGCTAAAGCTTTAATTCATCACCTGGAGACTTACAAATAACAAAATTTTTAAAATTACTGAAATTAGAATAAATTATTCTTGAATTACTGTCCCGAATTGTTAATATTCTTTCCACTAACCATGAGGAAATTTCTGTTCCACCCCTGAAATGTGGACAGGAATTATCCTGTTAAAATCTGTGGAACCACACTGTATGCAGATGGGGATGTCAATGTTCTTGAGGCTAGAGATTCATCCAGCATCCCCATCTGGAAAATACTGATTAAATCAAACTGTTTAAGAAACACCACAAGTTTATTAGATATTTGCAAAGTTGCCTACAGATTTCAAAAGCAGTTACAATATTTTAGTCATTAGATCTAAGTGAGATTTATAGTTGGCAACTTACATGTTTGAGGTTTTTTTAATTTTTAATTCTTTTAGTTAGAGATTGCTTTTAGGCTTAACAGAGATTAAAATAACCTTTTAGGAATACACCATTTATGTGGAAAAGAATGACCACTTAATACATTAGGTTAAAAAATGTACTATACATAAAGGATTTAAACAAAAGAAGATAAGCCCTTGGTTTACAAAGGAAAATTTCTCAATCTTATGAGATTTTGTGGAAAATTTTCAGCTAGCACTGGATCATACAGAAAAAAAAATCTGTGTAATGAACAAAAATAACGTTCAGAGATTGATAGCAAATACTAAATCACATTTTGCTTCTTTGAGGAAATAGCTGCATTGAGATTTTGTTATTGGACTAGAACAGTTGCAGTGTGAATCAATTATATCATAAATTACATAATTATAAATGATATCATTATAAACTAATGTGTGCTTTTTTCCCATTGCACATTCTTACCGTACAAATACTGCTTTTCCTCCTTAGATTTCTCTTACATGCTTTTACCAGCGATGCAATTCTAATAACAAAACATGGTCTACTTTGTTTTTTTTAAATAAAATACACATTCAGATCTTATCCTCACCTAGGAATCTCTGTTTTTTCCCTTGCATTCTAATTTTTCTGCATTCTCTGTTCATGAGATCTAAAGGGAATTTCTGTCCACAGGTCTGTGCTCTGCCATGTCTTCAAATCCATGGAATTTGGGTAAGGAAACTGCATCAGTCAGAAGTGTTTATAGCACATTTACACACAACCAATGCTTTCACCACACCTATTCTTTTGTAAAAACCCAACTGTTGCAACAGTTCCTCTTTCTTATCCAGTGACTTAATTATATCTTATTCTCCAGTGAGTAGTTTGATTGATGTACATTTACACTGCTATTTTGGGGAGGGATCCTGAGGATTGGAAATGCTTCTTTACAGAGGGGAGGTTGTTCCAGGTGAGGTGGGGGAGCTTTGGTTTGGTTGGTAAATCTCACTGGACAAATTAGTTTTGCTGCATTTTAAAACCTGGCAGAAGAATCTCACATTGCTGTGTGCAACAAGGTGGTTTATTCTGCTGTCCTCATAGAATGGAAGCTGCTGCACAGGCATTATCTTAATTTTTTCAATTTCTTGTTCATTTTTAATCTTAATTTTTCACACAGATCCATGAAGTGCCATAGTTTGTACTGTTCAGTGGAAGAACGTGCAAATCACCAGAATTAAGTGGACTTACCAGATAAAAGTTGATCTGTTTCTATACACTTCAAAAATATTGTTCATAACTAAAAGTTCAGCTCAAAATACCCGTGACTACTTGAAGATCTGGTATAGATAATTAATAAAACCAATGTTAATGGTTTTTTGTTAGTCCACCTTGAAGTTACAGTTTTGGTCCTGGGTTAGAGCTACAGAAAACCTCTCTGCACAGAGGTTGCTCCATAAATTCTCCATTGCAAAACTTCTTGCACCTTTTTCTCAATCAGCTGACATTAACCCCTTTGTTAGGTGAAGCTTTGGGCAATTTCACTTCTTAAAGTAATTATTTTTTTGCATACAAATACCATTGTTATAATCAAAATTTCCATGTTGTTGCCTGAGTGAAAATAATGCATGGTTCTTATGGTAAATCAAAGAATAACTGTCACCAAACAGGGATAAATTATGCTTTCTGCAAAAGAGTGAAAAATCAGCACTTCTCAAAATGGCAAAGCTCCTCACATGGTATAAGGGTACTGCTGAAATAATAAATAATTATGTTTTGCCTCCTTTCTTTGTAACCTCAGATAAGTGTATTTAATAGACTGACTCAAAACTCCACCTCATATTCCAGAATCACACCATTTCCCATTCCATACCTCTTTGTGTCTGCCTTTGTATCCTTTGATGGCTGCAGGGTGCATTCTGTGAGCCCTGGAGAGAGCCAAGGAGACACTCACGTGATTTTGAATTAGTTTGAAGTTCTCCATTTGGTCCCTAAAGCAAAGCAGAACTCTCATTTCTCCTGACATTGCACCAGAATTAAAGGAAGCTTATACAATATCTAAACTTCAGCTGTGCTTCAGTCATCAGTCTATTCAGAACTCTTTTTTTTTTACCATTGTTTTACTTTTTAAAACCTTATTCAGAGCTGTTCCAACCTGCTGTTATTTGCCACTTCTTTAACAATTGGATGACAATCATCGCTGCTTCCTTCTGAGGAAGGACCCAGGTAGCACAATATCAAGATCATTCATTAGAGAAAATAAATAAGTAAAAGCAAATTGAATAGAAATCCTCAGTGGGGCCAGGCAGAGCAAAAAGTAGGAGTAGCTCAGTCTCCTTAGTTACATTCTGCATTCTCACAGTTTCTTTCAGTTTCCCTATTATTATGGAACAAAAGAGTTATTTTAAACACTTCTGAGAACATGGCATAAAATTAGCAAAATGGTGTTAGTCTGCAGAGAATATAATTGACAAGGTTTTAAGGTAAGGGGAACTGGTTCTGAGAGTCTTTGTGTCAATTAGGAAAGTCCATACACCTGAGTTTATAACTAATACAGTCATGGAAGATGTTCCTGAATTCCTTTCTTACAGTGAGGATCAGGATGGGTTATGTGTGAAATGGCTTCATGGACAGTTAATTCAGAATTGTTGAGAGACTTTAGAAGTCACTTCAAAATCCTTTGGAAAAATCCATTGCTGTGTAAGCAAAGTAGCAGAGTTGTGAAGGCCCAGAGCTTTCCTGGATGTGTTCCTGGGAATGTTATAATCATGTCTGTTATATGATTGTCTTTGAAGATTTTGTCCTCTACAGAGGCAGAATTGGAACAGGACACACTGGGCTCCATGTCCTTTAAAAGGCATTATCTCTAGTCCTGTTTTCTCACAAATTCTAGTCTTGTTTTCTCCCAAATTGTGGCTGGAGGTGCTTTCATTTCCAGGGAAAACCTTGCTTCTATTCCCTTGTGACCCATTTAAAAAAATCAATGTCACAGGTATCTCTGACTTGAACAATAATACAAATTTATTCCTAGTTCCTATGTTTGGCAGAACTTGAAGTGTTTTCCAAAGCCAAAGAAATATCAATACAGTTGTCTTAGAGATAGAAAGCTGATGCAGAATGATGTGAAATTATTTTGCCACCAACACCCAGCACTTTAGGGAAAGAAGGGAGATGAAATGTTTGTGTTGCTTGAACGTGGGTCTACTGTTCCTCACAGTCAACACCTGATTTTATACTCTGATACAATCTACAGTGTGACACAAATACAGAATTTTGTAGTCTATGTGGATACTTGTTCAACAAAACACAAAACTTCTCAGAGCTCTGTTCTGAACTTTTCTGGTTTTTCATCTTCCAACTTTGAAATATAAACAGGTGTCTCAAGCTTGGTCTGAGCGTGCTTGTGCACTTAACAAACACCAATTTTCCTTTTTTTTTCTTTCTATTTATACAAATCCATCTTGAGAGAGACAGAAGAATAGCTTTGAGGGCTTTTTTTCCTACAATCAGAATTGTATCAGAGCTCTTTTCAATGTGTGGGGATTTTTCTGGTTTTCCTTTGTACTCAGGTATTTGTTGGGAGTTCACATTTTTGCTGTACCTTTAAACTTGCAAGCTGTAGCTTGGCTTTTAGAAGTCCTTTGTTGCTCTTGGAAAATAATGTAATAGCAACAAAGGGAATTGTTATAATCACCTTAGAAATCAGATTCTGCACTGTGTTTACACACATCTCTAAACACACCCAACCAATTGCTCACATGCAGGTCTTCCTTTAAGTAGGTAACATTTGGATTGCATGAATGCTGATCAGGCAGTTTGAGTAAAAGCTTAAAGCCTCATATTTCCCCATTTAAAGCCTCATATTTCCCCATTTAAAGGGACTTTCCTCAAGGGGTTTGTTGAGCAACAAACAGAAAAACAACTGGGACCCAGGAGATGCTGGGAGTTTAGAATCCACATTGAGAATTCAGCCCAGCTACTAAACTTTCCATGGTGTCAGAGACATCAGACCTGTGGTGAAATTTGAAATACCTCCAAAAACAAGAAAGAATTTGCTCACCTTGCTGTGTGTTAGATTCCCCTGGAGCTTCCATCCTGTTCTTCCACCCTTGGCAGAGCTGTCTGGGGAAGTGGGTGCAGGTGTGTGTCCTAGGGAAGCTGTTAGCAAGCATTTCTGCTCTCTCAAAGAGCCTGACCTGCAGCTGAAGGAGAACTTCAGTGCTGCTGGATGATTCCAGAATCCAGAAAACAAAAATTCAGTTACAAAACAAAAATATTCATGGTCAGGGGACTTGTACCACTGTCCTTGGAGAATCCATGTGAAGTCAAACAAAACCTGATTGCCATAGAGAGGAGGAATAAGGTGTGCATTAATTGAATTGCAGTAGGTAATAAAATGAGTAGGTTCAGTGATGGTTACATCCTGTACTCCAAAAATAAGTATTTATTTGGGAAAATGTACTGAGACCAAGCAAAACACAGTTCATTTGCTGCTCAGAATGAAAGAACTTGAAGCCAAGCTCTATTCTTCTCTCTCTGAAAGTTCATGTCCTTTGAACCAGGGGCTGGATTTTAAATTTACAAAAAAAGAGAACTTTCTTGTGACCTCTGGGATCTGTTACAGTAAATATCCCAAATCTCAAACTATTTGTCAGCAATTCTGTGAAACCCTTCCTTGGGAGGACCTGTTACAAAGAACATGCTTAGAAAATTAATGTTTCCAAGCAGCAAAACAAAACTTATATAAAATGTAACATCTCTCAAGCCACTGCTCAAGAGAACTGACAAAGTACAAACAGCCAACACAGTAGGATTTTCAGAGGCTGAATGAATGTTTTAGTCAATAAACAGCATGTGAAATTTAGTTTTTATACAAAGATAATTACATATAGTGGAAAAAAATAAGCCCCTCTACATGTATATTTTTACTCAGTCAAGCCAAAATATTTATTGAAGAAATAATTTTGATGGGAAATGTTTTTATAAACCTTTAAACACAAACTAGTTTGAACTAAGAAGTTCTGAAGAGTCAAGAAATACATTAAAAAATAGGTACTCAAAGTAACATAAACCACCCCCTTTCCCCAGTGATATTATCATGAACAAACACAAAACTAGGAAGAAAACCCATAAAACCCCAGTGTTCTCTAAAAATCTGTAACTTTTCACTATCTGAACAATCCAGTTTCAGATTCAATAAAATCTACTTGTAGGTAGATTCAACAATAGATTTTGTCTATTCAACAATAGACAAAAAGACAATTTTGAGTAAATGGACTCAGAGCAGGATCTTGAGCCTCTTAGATTACTGGGTAGTACTTCAAAAAACAGTTTTATTTGCTTTGAATTTAATATTAAAAAAAAATAATTGAATGGTTTCAATTCTTCACATTTCCACCTTTTATTTGGTTTTCCCCTATGGATTATGGGCTACCATCATAGCATGCCTACAAATAATTTAGTTTGTATAGGGTTCAAAAAGAACACCTTAGAGAAAAAACAAACCATGAAAACCAGTTCATATCAGTACCACCTTCCAGTATTAGAAATATAATACCCAAATGTACTTCTTACTATTTAAAACATGTTTAGAGTTCCATTTATTTTATGATCAGATGAGTCAATTTCAATTTTTTCATCTCCCCATAGTTCCATATTGGGGTTTAAATCCTTGTAACGAATGTAATACGAATAAAGATGAATGACATTTTCAGTACTTTTAATAAAACCTCTTTCTGCTGCCAAAATTAATGTTGGAGTCAAAGCTAAAAGCGCTCTGTGGTTTCCTAATATGCCCCAGTCAGCAGAAATGCATCCAGAGACATCATCCCCCTTTGGCATTTGTAATTGATGCTACTCCTATTTATTATTTATTAATCTCTCACTTTCAGCATGTGGATGTGACCGAAACCCGATGACTCTTTTCTATTTTCCTGTCTGAAGTAGCAGGTGATTTGGGAATTTTAACCCCTTGCTGCCGCCCAGCCCAGCCCGCTGCGGTGGCACCGAGGTGACTCCGCTGTCTGCGCTTTGGGATGTGACATTCCTGCAGCCCGGCGGGAGGCTGGCCGCTGGCAGCACGAGTCACCTGCGGGAGCTGGCCGAGAGCAGCCAAGGGCAGCGTCTGCTCTGTCTGCAGGGGCTGCCCGAGGTGCTTCGTGCGCTCGCTGAGCCTGCGCTGCAGCCAGAGCCGGGGCTGTGTTTGTCTGGCACTGGCAGCTGAGGGGGGTCCGGGAACAGAGGCTCCGCGCAGGGGGCGAGCAGAGCTCCCTGCTGTCCTGTTCCAGTCCCGCTGCCCAGGACAGGCCGTGCTGGGGCTGAGCCGTGCAGGTGCTGTCCCCTCCTCTGCGCTCTGTGTGCGGCTGCTCCGGCCGTGCTGTGAGCGGTGCTGGAGCAGGGGCTGCCTCTGTTCCTCCCCGCTAGAGCACGTTCTGTTCAGGAGAGGGGCTGGGGATGCAGTAACCTCTGCCTGCTGGAGCTTAGTCACACTCTGCAAGCACAGCCTGCCGGCTTGGTTACACCTGGAGAGAATTCCTGTGGGGAATACATGCACTGTGCACGGGCAGCACAGCCACACGTCCCAGAGACAGCCCCACAGGCAGATTCCAGAACTGGAAGCATCATGAGCTGCATCAGTGCCTTGCCTTACTTCAGTTTAGCCCTGGTCAGTGCCCCACTCCGTGGCATTTTGCTTCTGGGATGCTGGTGAGGATCTCTGCACACAAATCTGCAGATCCTTTTCCTACAGACGTTCTCAGAGGTCTCTAACATCGTGCCACGCTCAGACATTCTCCCAGCAAACTTCACATCAGCTTCCAGTTGTAATGCTGTTCACATTTTTCCGTTTTACTTTGCAGCTCAAACTGGGCAATTGAACTGCCTGACCCTTGGCCTGAAGTCCAGCAGGCTGTTTTTAAAGGACACCAAAGCCTAGATAAAAATCTAGAAAGTGAAATTAGCCTGTTATAATTAGTGATAGTTTTAGGCATTAAGTGGATCCAAACCTGCTTTTCCACAGTTTCTCTTACTTTGTAATTGTAGCAAAGATGCAGGATGGCCCAATTTTCTGCCCTTGATTGATGCTCACTGTCATCAATAAGGGTTTGAGTGTGGAAATGGTTTGAATGTCTGAGTGTCACCCCTGTTAGTCATGTTTGCTGTGGGACTGGGTGCAGCTCCACGGGCAGGTACCAAACACAGCTCAGCAGTTGGGGTATTTTGGGATTGAGTTGTCACCAAGAACCCTGGTCTGTGCTGCCTCCCTTGAGCTGAAGGTGTTGGCCATAAACTCCAACTGCTCTGCAGTCCTGAGAGTTTTCACTGGCACTGGCAAGGCCAGAGTGAGTTCGCTGCTGTTCTGCATATAAGGAGGTGGAGGAAGGAAATCTGGAGAGGAAGCTGAACTTCCTGTGCCAGATTTTATACTGGAGCCTTCCCTGAATTGAAGACAATGCAGGCACAGGTTTAGATGAGAATCACCAGAACTCAGACATGCAGATTTGAAGAAAGACCCTTCTACATCCACACCTCTGGTTCGGTGCTCGTGTCATAAAGAACAATCTGACTGATTTTTGGACCTAGCAGTTGCCTCTTCCATCCCCCACCCAACCTCCAGATGGATAAGAAACTCTTTTTATTTTAGTTTCATTTCTCTGAATATTGTTTCAGACTCAAAGGAGCCAGTTGGGGCATCAAAATTAACCATAGGTCCATGGGTAAGTGACTGCACAGAGTTACAAAGGGAAGAGGCATCAAGGAGCCTAAAAGGAGCAAGCCTGATCACAAAAATGGGAGAGGACAGGAAGAAGGGCTGTGTGTGACAGCCATCAGTTGATCAGACATGTGTACATGCTTGCACTTTCATGATTTATAATTGTAAATGGATGAAGAAGTCACCAAACTAATTCCCTAGGTGCTCAAATTATCCTTATCCTCATTTTGTTGTGCTGTTACCTGGCATCTTGCACATTGGTTAAAGCTTGGAGATTTTGGGGTGTAGGTTTTGTACCTAAAATAGTGGGATATGTTAGGAAATCAAGAGCTAGGAATCAATGAAAATCTTTGAATCTTCATTACTATTATTCCAGCATAGCACTGAGCTACAATTCACTTACGTTTTTTCATCAATAACCATTTTGATTGAAACCTGGGGGAGCAAGGCCAAGCTCTGATGGAATATGGTTTTCTTGGTGGTGATGTGATAAACTAGAGAAGGGCAGGGAAATCTCTCTTCCTTCTCTTGCCTGGAAAAGCATTATTCCTTGTGTTCTTTTTTTAATCCAGACAATTTCCTGTGCTTCTAAAGCATGGTCTCCCAAAGGAGGAGTATTTCTGCAGCACCTTCCACCACAAAGCCCCGTGCAAAGCAGGAGGAAGGTTGCATTTATTTTTCCTGCTTTCCAGCAGCTTATCCATTTCTGCTTAAACAGCTCATGTAGAGCAGGGGAGAGAGGGGAGATTCACCTTCCTCTGCCTTCACCTTGGCACCCCCTTCCCGTGGGGCCGCGCCCAGGTGGCCACACCCAGGTGGCCTCTGTGACACGCTGGAGGTGCTCCCGGCTGCGGGAGGTGATGCAATGGCAGTGCCAGCCCTGCAATCACCCTGTGCCCAGGTGGCACCGCCGCCAGCCAGGGACAGCTACAGGGACAGGCATCCACGGGGGACTTCACGCCCTGCTTGCTGCAGCTCTTCATCCCACAGGCAGCAGAAATCCATGCAACAGCACACTGGAATTCAGGGGAAATTCCTGGATGATTTAGACAAGCTGGAGAAATGATGGAGTTAAATATTTGGATGATTAAGGCATCGAAGCATCTGACGTATGAGGGAGGGATGAGCAAGCTGGGAGTCTTTGGCCTCAGGATGAGGTGGTACAGGAGGGATCTATAAATGTGTATAAATACCTGGGGGGAAAGTATAAAGAAGACAGAGGCAGACTTTTCTCACTGGGCACCAGCTTGCACGGTAAGAAGCAGTAGGAACAATCCCAAATATAGGAAATTCCACTCCAACATTCCAATAACCTCTTTTCACTGTAAGGGGCATCAGACAGCAGAACAGATTGCCCAGAGGGGCAGCGAGAGCTTCATCCTTGGAGAGCTCAGAGCCACAGTGGGCAGGGCAAGCTGCTCTGGCTGACCCCAGGGAGCTCTGGGGGCTGGGTTAGGGGATGTCCAAAGGTCCCTTCCAACATCTGGATCCCAGAATTGTTTACCAATGGAAAATAGAGGCAGAGACATTGAAACCTATCTAGATGCCCAGAATATCTGTGGTAGAGCTGGAGTCTGTCAAACTCCAGGATGTTTCTTGATTGAGAGATAGCCCTACCCACCATCACCGATTTTTTCCTCATTATTACAGTGGAAAATAACCGAACATACGCTTTTTTATTTCCCAGATGGCCCAAGTCATTTGAATTTCAGTATTTTACAGCAGTTACTGTGGGCCTTTTAGCAAGAGGAAAAAGTCTATATGCGAAATAAGTAAGGAATAAAAGCATACCACGTTTTTTTCCTCCAAATAATGGCAGTAAATGTAATTGCCGCTGTGTGTTGGCCTTGCAGTCTGCCCAGCCGACCTTCACCGGGGCCACTCCGGCTCACTTCCCCCATCTGCTGGGAGCAGGCAGCTCAGCCAAGGGCGGAGGAAACGTTCTCCAAACACACACGGGGTGTTTATTTTTATGGCCGTCTGCTTTGCTGGCTAATCACAGCTCCGTTTCCTTCAAACCCAGCTGGAGTGACCTTATGTGCGGGGCAGAGCAGCTTCTCCCACCTTCAGCACAGCGGCCCGGGCTCTCTGACAGCTGCCTGGCAGGGTTTTTGGGGAAAGAAATATTTCCAGCCCCGTGGGGCTGAACAAACCTCGCCTCTGTCCCCTCAGCATCTTCCCCTAGTTAGCAATGTTGTGATGAGGCACCTGAAGTCCCGGGGCTGTTTCTAAATCTCACACTTTACCCAAGTTTCTTCTCCAAATTCGCCCCTTAAGAGGGGGAGGCAGTGGGGAGGTTTTTTCCCTGCACTTCATGTCCCACACAAAGTTCATCATGCTCTGACTGTACCTGTATTTCAATGTGACAGCACAGCCCACGCTCAGTGTGTTCATCCTCCAAATTCTGTGCAAGAAAAGGCAGTGCTCCAGCCCCTGTTCTGCAGACCAGTGGCATGTGGGAAGTCTGTGGCAGAAAAGTCACCAAACTGCATTGCCCAGGTCAATACTTGCACCTCAGGACTGCACTTCCTCACTTGTGGAAGGAAGCAGTTTATGTCACAAAATCCTAGCATGGAAAGAGAAAAAACAATGCACAACTAAGGGCTCGACATTAGGCTCTTCTCTTTTGTTTCCTTTTTGAGCTACTTGGGAAAGCAGGGTAAAAAAATGAAGTACTTTTATGCAGATTCAGGTTTGCAGATTCATTTCTAGGTTTGAAATAGAATTTGATTTTCTCCTTTTTCTGAGTGTCCAAGGTGAGCTTTGTTATTTTTAAAAAAATTGAAATTTCTTTGAAAGTCTGTATTCTTTTCTACAGGGCCCCTTTTTCCTTCCAGTAAGGTAAAAAGAGAGAAGCTCTGGCATTTTGTATTCTAAATTTTGACTGACCAGAACAAAATGTTTTCCCAGCAATGTGAGTTTGCACCTAAGCCTTTTTTGTGCATTGAGTTTGACCTTAGGATGTAGAATTTCATAAAACATTTATTGTCTTCTCCAGTTTTTAGAGAACAATTCCCCTGTGATACCTTGTTTTCATCGTCTGCTCTGAAAAGGATTCCAAGGCTTCTCTCACAGTTTGAATTTTAATTGTGGATGAAGGAAAGAACCTCTACTACTTGCAGCAAAATTAGTCAGTGTCTCCCTAAACAAAAAAGACTTCTAATAGGTAAAGAGGATTAGGATCAGAACTAGGAGACAGCAAGAGTAAGGAAGTGGTTGTGGCAGAGATATTTTGTTCCAGAAATGGAGGATTTGCATGTGTCCATGTGTCCCACTCATCTGCACTGGCAGCAGCAGTGATCCCTTCCCCTCAAAAACTGCAGCTGATAAAGACAAAATGCAGTGAGAAAACAAAGCAACAAACCTGAGCCATTTGAGGCCAGTGAGGCAGACAAAGGCAACTGCGAGGCAAACAAAGAAATGGTTTTTTCTCTGACTTTTCCTGTATCCAGACCCCACTGATGCCTCAGTCTGGATGCTGCAGGTTTACCACTAAATACTCTCCAAAGATTATAATGCATCAATTATCAAAGCCATTCTAGAGGTACCACTTTACTTATATTGTTAACGAGCTTGGCTATAAAGGGATTTGCAGCCTGAATTTCATGACAGAGCCAAGGTATAATTTGCTCTGGGCTATAAAGCCCATGAATTATTGAGGAAATTTACTTCCATGGCTGCGTTTTCTTTCTGAGCACGAGTGCTCATGCTGAGTGCGTGTGTGTGAGAGGAGAGACAGTGATGGAGGCTCCAGCCTCAGCAGTCCATCTCCCCAGCACAGGCTCTTTCACACAGCCAGCAAAGAACAGCAGAAAATAACTGACAAAATGATCATTTTGAACAAATGAGAGAAGAAAAATTGCATGCTGAACAGTGCCAAATTGAGGACCAAATATAAATCACAATTAAAAATGCACTTTGGGTAATTACAGAGAGGGGCTTTTCCCTTAGAGATGTCACAAAGCTTGTGTGGATATAATCAGACTTGAATAGATCTAGTGACGGTGAAAACCACCGGCCTGACAAATCAGAATTCTTAGATCCTGCATCAGGCCAAGCCTAGAACTTGCTGTGGGACCAACCTCCCCCCTGGTGTTCTTTTCAAACCTGGTTTCTTCTGGAAGGGAGGCTTTGGAATCACAGATTCCTAATCCATGTCCTGCTTCCCCTCCCTCCACTCTGCACACCCAACTAATAACTTCTGAATCCACCGACAGATTTCAAGCAAAGTGATAGAGAACTGTAGGTTTGAAAAATGTGAAGTTCTATCTGTTCCATGAGACAGGAGCTGTGTGGAGAGGAGGGATCTCTTCAGCCCTCCACTGCAGCTGCAGCGAGGGGTCACCCTCAGCAGCCTCTGGAGAAGGCTGGGCACAAGAAAGACCTTCCTGATTTCCTGCCGGCGAAGGTTACACAGCAAACGGAGCTGCTTTGGCTGTGCAGAGGGAGGTCTGCGTTCCTGAGGCCTGATTGGGGCAGTAGTTGCTGCTGACAATTGCTGAATTAATGAACCACGCGACAAGGCAAGAGCCTGGAAAACAAGACTTTTCCTTAGGTGCTAGAAAGGAACCACCAGATTACGCCCTCATTCCTAGGAAGTCACAGGCATTTGGGGTTTTCTTGGGGTTTTGCACGTCCTGTGAGCAAAGAGAACAGAGCGGGCAGTTTGGCAGGTCCGTGCCCGAGGCACCGAGGGCAGGGCAGGGCATTCGCCCCGTGGCGATGATTCCCCGTGCTCCTGCGGGCAGCTCGCTCCCTTCCCGAGCCCGTGCCGCCGAGGAGCCTCCGCGCACAGCGAGAAGTGAGGGACTGCCCTCTTGTGTCAGTCACGATTCCTTCATTCGCCTGGCTCTGAATTCCCGTCTCTATTTGTGAGTGAGCGCTCAGCCATTTCCCTCCAACACAATTTCCTTCTTCGGAAGGGCAGAGGCTTCGTTCTGAGTACTATGGAAAAGTTCAATAAATAAAAATACATCTGCTGTATTTATGACTTGGAGATATCCAGGATTGGGCCTGTATTGCCCTTCCAGCCAGAGACATTCAAATAGTTACCCTGGCTTATGCCCAGCCTCCATCTTGACACAGAAAAGGAGAGCAGAGGAAAGAATAAAATAAGAGAAATATAATGAAGGATGACAGAGAGGAGACACAGGAGAAGCAGATTTGTTGCACCAGTCAAACCTCATAGTAAGTTACATGCAAGTTAAATATAGAAGCAACCCTTCCCTGGGGAGCCAGGCTCATGGACAGCTCACACACGACTCTGCAGCAGCATCTCAGGCCTGTGGCTGGCAGAGATCTTCATTTTTAAATCATTAGTGCTCATTTCCAGGGCAGTTCTTGCAGTAATGGTTGTCAGAGAATAAAAGTCTCCTAAAAGCTGTGCAGGCTTTTGTGCCCACCACTTCTACTGCCTGTTAATGACAGACACCTAAATTTATGCTACATTCACTAATAGCACCAAGTGCTCAGGCTTTGGTTGCTGCTCTTACCCAGAGCAATGAGCCAGCCTGGCAATTGCTCATGTTCTTAAAGCAGCCAGATTAGCACCTTGCTAAAGGGGATTCAGAGAAAATCACTGCTCAGGAGTGGACAAAATTTGGACCATTTGGAATATGGAGGGGCAAGGGAAAGAGCTGGCATTAAAATCCTTGCCTCTGGAGCCCATATTTTTGTCTGGGCTGCGACTGCTGTAATCAGCTCCAAGCTCCCAGTTCTAAAATGATGCTCAGCAGTTATCCCCCTATCAGTACTTCATGCAGAACCATCCCTAGGAGCAATTCCTTTGAACTTTTGCCCAGCCTGTACTGTGGTATTTGTATCTCTAACTTATTCTGGATGGCTCAGCACAAGCATGTTTTGTGTCACCCTGCTCATTCCTGAGCTTGTCCCTGTTCTGAATTGGTAAAAGCTGCCAGGAACCTGGGATTTTTCTTTCCTGTGCTGCCTGAGACTCTGACATCTGGGCAGATAAAATATAAAGGCATCTTTGAAATATTTGATGAATATTTGAAACACATCAGAAATACAGATCCCAGTGTGCAAGTGTCTCTTTGGAATTAACATGCACTTTATCTGGAAAAAATAAATAGCAGAGGGAACTCACCCACAAGGCAACACATCTCAATAACAGAAATGGAAAGATTTACAGAACCTCAAAAACAATTCCTGGGGGTCTCATCATCACCACCACCACCACAGAAGTGTTGTGTCTCATCTCTCTCACTCCCTGTAAACAACACAAAGCATTTCCCCCCACACTCTCCTGTCCTGGCATCTTCCTGCTCCTTGAGGAATGTGAGCAGCTCTTTGTCCTCAGCAGTTTTCTGGGCAGTTGATGTTCTCAAAAGAGGAGAAACTACAGAGGCTGTTCAGTGTGACTCGCTGAGATTCCCCCTTCAACTCCACTTTGGGAAACTTCTGTTCTAGAACAACTTCCTGTTTGTGCTGTTCTGAGTGTGTATTCCCAAGGTGGCAAAATCCTCCTGACCTTTTTTATTGCTGGACACAAGGAACAAATTTTTTTTATCAGAAGATGAACACGCATTCATGTCCCACTTTTACAGGCATTTTTAAACTGCTGCCCTTTTACCTCATTTCATATCCTTGAAGAAGCTTTACCAAGGGATTACAGCAGTCACAGAAAACATTTCTTCTGATAGATCATTACAAGGGCATGAGAAGAAACATCTTTCCATCATAACCTACTTATAAACTCAAACTCTTCATGTCTTCTTTAACTTTTACAGTACTTCCCTTACTTTACTCCCCATCTGAACAGAGTCAGACCTGTGGCTGTTCTTTCTTGGCATCTTCTGAATCTTCTGGATTTGCCAGTGTTGCTGGATTTCTGTTGATTGTGTCAGGTGGGGACTGGCTGGGATCCAGCCCACCTGGTGTCACCTGTTCAGGGATGTCATTAAGTTTCTGGTTTGTCCGTGTCACTTGCTTTCCCATTTGAACAGCTTCATCATAGGAAGGTGGCAGGTCCATGGCATAGAGGCTGTAAGCTGGAGGGGACACAGTGTTCTTATCCATATCCACAAATACTGAGGGAATCTGGACACTTGGAGGGTACTGCCATGAGCTGTATGCTGTGAAGAAAATGAATTTAAAATAAAAATTAAACACCTGCATGGGACACTGATATATGAAGAGCTAATTCTGCTTTTTTTCCCAGGAAGTTACAGACTTCTGTGTTTTCAGAACAAATGCACTGCATACTAAAGCTGTCCATACAGAATCACTCCTGGTCTTCAGTGCCACTCACTGTCACTCTGATCCCTCCCTTCCCCTCTGTGCACACCCTGCGGGGCTGGAAGTTCTTCTAGGAGCTCTCTGGGGGTTCCCGTCCCTGCAGGGGCCGACACAGAATTGCAGGCACAGGCTCAGAGCACCGCGGTGTGCAGCAGGGGGCTCCCAGCATACTCACAGGTGACTGTGCTGTGGGCAGTGCTGTCACTGTCAATGCCAATGGCTGCCAGCTCACAGGGGTGCCGCGGGAAGGTCTCCACTGGAAGCCTCTTCTTCCTGCAGCAGAACTTGATGCAGCTCGCTGAGACCCCACAGAGCAGCAGCAGGAACACTGCCAGCAAGATCAACCTGAGGGAGAAGCATCATTCCACTGCTTGGGTTCTACTTCTAAACCAGAATCTAATTGCACTCTAAATGGCTGGAAGACAGGCCAAGCCTCCTCGATTTAGTTCTGAATGGGTGCTGGATCCTGGATTAGAAAGTTGGATCACAAACTCTCAATCAGGAATTAAAGAACTACTGCCCCTCAGTAGAGCCTGTTCTGGCTCACGGGTGCTGTAACATTTTCACTATTTTGGGTTATTTTCAACTTCTGTGCAGGGAGATTGGCTCTGCTTTCCACAGCAAGAGAGGGTTTGTACTTGGAGGGAAATACAAGTGTGAACTTCCACAAGTCTAGGGCCTCTATAAATGAGCATGGAAATTATATTATATTAAATTATATTTATGCCATGAAAGGGCAATTCTGTCTCTAGCTATTGCTTAAGGAAGTTTAGCATTTAACAATTTACAGTGTACCTAGACTGATATACCTGTGTTTCAGGTTTTCTTCTTCACTGAAACTCCACCTTTCCACCCCTCAGTTTCCCAATCCAACTCCCTCTTCTCCTGGAGGCTTTGAGAAGCCTTCTCAATCTATTTTTGGTAACTGTCTTTTTAAACAGCTCTGTGTATCCACCAAAATTGCTCCAGACTAAAAGAGGTAAAAGTAACCAACTCCCTCTGTGTGCTGCCACCAAAGTCAATACACGAACAGAATGCAAACTATGAGAACAATGTCAGGGCACCTATAACACGTGTGAGGTGGGGATGAATCCTGTGGTAATCCTCAGTGTTATCCCAGTTTCCTCCTTCCAGCAGGCTGTGCTCAGCACAGGGTGCCAGCCCCTGTCCCAGCCCAGGGTGGGGCAGGGCCACGTCCCAGCAAATCCCTGCTGGGAGAGCCAGGGGCCAGCAACACTCTGGCTATTTAGGAAGAACAAACAAGGCCTTGGGTTCAACTGCAGTGCACTCAGAAGGGAAAGATGACACAGCCCTGGGTGAATGCTGGTCCCCACCTGACACCCAATCTCCCCTGGCCTCGTCCAGCCCATTCCTCTGGCAGCTCTCAGAGCAGAGGAACCCTTCCCTGAGCCTGCCCAGAGAAGCGTTTCCACTGCCCTGCTGCAAGTCCTGCTCACAAAAACTTCCAAATGCTTCTGGGTTAGGAAGATTAAAAGCCAACTTACCAGACATACCACAGACTTGTCCAATCAGACATGTTCTGAGGGCATCTGTGAAGGAAGGCAGATGATTCACTGATTTAAATAGCACATGTATGACAGGAAATGCACTCCCCTGGGGTGGAAAAGCGAAAGCACTCAGTAAGAGTATGGAGCAAAACCACTTCAGATTGTTCTACATGGCTGTGCCATTACTCCAGATGAGAACATGCAAATAATCCCACTGTAAAAGTTGCTTCTGAATCAATAAATGTTTTCATTGGGTGGTGCTTCACTCTTCCTTGGGAGAAAGATTCATTCCCAAAAAACCAAATCACTGTTAGTTAATGGTAACTGAGATGAGGTGCCTCATACAAAAGGCCTGTCTGAAAATGTTGGTCTAGACAACTGCCCTGTCCCCCAGATATTTTAAACTTATTTTTCCATCACCCCAATGCAGCCAGAAAAGGCTTTTTTCAGCTCTAGTGCGGGACAAAAGGAGAACAGCTCCCGTGACATTTCAGGAGGGCGGCTGCACAGCAGGGCTGTGTGTACTGAAGCTCCTGCAATGCATTTCCTGCACCAGAACAATGGTTCTGACCCCAGGGGAGCATCTGCAAACTTCAGAAGTGACACTTCAGAGTTGTCTTGGGAGACAACCATTCACCTCAGCCCACAGAGCAAGGGCAGCCAAGTGAAATTTAGAAGTTGCTGACTGTCTTAGAGATCAAAAAAGAAGTTGTAAGGGATGGCCATGAGCAAGTCACCGTTCTGGTGTGGGAATATCACCGGGGCACGGTGGGGAAGGGCTGGGAACAGGCAGTGGTTACTCACCGGCCGAGCTCTCACAGGTGTTCCCAGAGCAGAGCGGTGCCTGTGAGGGGGGAACCCGGGGCCGGGTCAGCAGGTGGCCGAAGCAGAGGCGCCTCGCGTCCCTGCTGCATGTGCTCGGGAGCGGCGGGACAGCGTCCGTGAGCGCCGCGGCTGCCGGAGCCCACGCGGAGCCTTCCACGCCGCTTCAAGGACACGCGGCCGGCGCTGAAAGGGGACACCGAGCCCTGGGGACAGCCCGTGCTGGGCAGCGCAATAAATAACCGGCATCATCCCGGGGGGCAGAGCCTCGGCGGGGCAGGGCACGGCCGCACCGGGCAGGACCGCCCCGCCCGGGCCCCGCGGCCCCGCTTCCTCCGCCCGCCCGTGGGAGGGGTCGGGGCCGGGCGGGGCTGGGCTGCCCGGCTGCCCCCGGAGCGCCCCAGCCCCTGCCGGGAGCGGGAGCGGGAGCGGGACCGGGGCAGGGAGGGGGTACGGGGAGTGAGCTCGGCTTGCAGGGGTTTCCCTGGGGCGATTCGGGACTGCGCGCGATGCTCTGACCACAGCAGAACGCATCGGGTGTGCAGCAGCTGGGCACACCCCAGAGCCTCCGCTGTGTCAGAGGGACTTGAAGGAGAAATAAAGAAATGAGAAACTTGGTATGAAATACATGAGTTAGAAACCAATGTTTAGAAGAGCAGATAATTTCCCTTTCGAAAAAGTCTTGTTAAAACACATGAAACACGACTGAAAAGGTACTGACGGCTCTTTAGGATCGGTGTGTGCCAGGCTATTTAACTGTGTCAAACATTTCAAATGTAGAAATTCCTTGTCTCCACCCATGAGCCTTTTGCTGTATTCTCCTCCCTGTCCGGCCGAGGAGGGCAGCGATGGAGGAGCTTTGGTGGCACCTGGTGTCCTGTCAGGGCCAGCACAACCTGGGGACAGCCACTCCATGGGGGACGACAAGGGACAATGCCTGGGAAGCAGCAGGTGATATCACCTGCTTTTGACTCCTGCAACTGAACCTCAGTGCTTCCAGCCTCGGCAAAGGCATGTGACAAAGTGACTGCAGGGTTTTCCTCCAGCACTGCTCAGGGTCATGGGGCCGTTGCTCATTTAGGGAAACCTGTGCTCATGTGTGTGAAGCAATTGCTGAAGTCACTTCTGGAGAAGCAGAACATGAATTAATAAATGTGTATGACACTAGTGCTTACTCTCTCTGCTTTACAAATGAGCTGGGTTGGCTTTTAAGGATTATAAAGATCATGCATGAGTATGAATTCCTCATTAAACCAGAACTGCATATAGTGCCATTAAGTTCATGTTTGCTTTTAGATCCAAATCTAAAAGCATGAGTTTGTATCCAGAGACCCAAGAGGGGTCACACTTGAAAAACTCAGTTTGAAAGCAAAATGGTCACAAGTGCAATTAGAGGAGCAGAAAACTTCAACTTCTAGGAAATGAAGAAATATTTCTGAGGTCACATTTTCCATATTGTTCTCACAACACCAGCTCCATCCCTCCTGGAGTCCTGTAATATGGAAACGAACACCAGGTTCCATGTTTACCTGGCAGTTTTAATGCCCAGTGGATATCCCCCTCTGGAAGCACAGAACTGAACAGGGTTTGTGCCCTTTCCAAGAGATGAACTTGCAGGAGCTGTGCTGAGCTTCTGCTGGGAACTGGGACTTGGCACTGATCCATGGCAGGAGAGCACAGCAGCACTCTCAGCTCTCTGTGCTCAAGGAATTGCCTACAAACCCACTGCTTCTGCATCAGCTCTGTGTCTCTGAGATACCAGGGAATTGTTTCCATCTGCAGTTGCCCCAGTCTGTTTCCTGTTCATTGGAGAAATATCAAGAAGCTGTTGCACATAACACATTGTACATGAGAGTTGTGTGGGTAGGAGCATCTTCACAGAATTCCTACATTTTCAGTAAACTGAAGGTGTGCATCTCTGATCATTAAAGGTTTGCACCATGACCATTCAGATTGTGGTACCTCTCAAAGGAACGGCAGTGGAGCTTCCAGGGTTATTTTTGCAGACACAGTAACTGTGCTTTTACTTTCAAAGCTCTAGAGTGTCCCAGGTGAGGCAGCACAGTCTGCACACCTTCCAATGGCTCTGCTGTCCCACATCAGATCATCTGTATTCCCTTCCACATCAGCCTGTGGCTCTCAACTGGCACTTCACACTCTGTGTCCCCAAAGAGCAGAGCAATCCAAGAGAGGGAAACCCAAGCCTGAGCAGCCAGTGCCCCCAAGAAGCCAAATCCAATCACTTTCGAGGCCCCAGCTAAAATACCAGGCTTTTCTCTTATGAAAGAGACCAAAACCTGTTCAGATTTCCATAAGTGCTTCACAGAACGTCAGCTGGAGTTTTACAGGGAGAGTTTACTTTATGTTCTCCAGAAATAACCACCTGTTCCTGTTATCCTGGTGCAACCCTCCCCCGAGAGAACAAACACAGATTGAGTTTTAAACATGGAGACTTTGACCAGAGAAACCCACAACCTTATGTTCACTTCAATCCTGTGAAGATATTGATCCAAGTTCTCCAGTCCCAGGAGTGCAGGTACAGAGGGTGACACCTCTGCTCACCTTGAGCTGCAGTAGAGCCTTCATCTGGTCGGTGGCAGCTGCCCCTTACCCAGCCTAACCCTGGGAGGGCACCAATGTCACTGTCTTCACATCATTCTTTCATTTTTTACTTTTTTTTCATCCTCTGGATGCTTTTTCTCAGTACCTGACCTCTGTGAATTGGAAGATTCCTAAGACAGGAGTGTTGTTTCCTGGTAGATAATGTTACTCTTGTTTTCAGCACTCACTATGGTTATCATAACCAGAGTCTGGAGACTGATTGTTGTCAGCCATCACTCTTTGGTTTCCAGGAGTGAAATCTGAAGGATCCTCACATGATGGATGCCCACAAATTCAGTTCCTTAAAAGAGCTCCTCCACTCCCACACGCTGTGCTCTTCCTTGCTTACTGACAACTGCCCTACCATGAGGTCACAGCTGAGTGAGCAGTGCTGTGTGCAGAGCTGATGCAGTGGCATTTACTCACCCCTCTGGGGCTGCAGGGGAGCCAGCACACAATGCCCATTGTGCCCAGCTCCAGGAGCCTGCCCAGCTGTGCCAGCAGCGACACCCAGGCCTCCAAGGAGGGCAGAGCTGTCCCTGGCTGGCACTGCCACCCCCAGCTCCTCCCCAGGACACTGCCATTGCTTCAGCATCTGCAGTCTTTAGACTGAAGAGTTAAGTGACTCCACAGGCACTCGATCCATGATTAAATGAGAACACATCTCCATGGATCAAACACTGGCTGGAAAAACAAGGAACCCCCTCTTCACTCCTACAAACCCCCTCTGTCAAAGGGGGAGCCTGGTTAAAATGTTCCTTGTCCCAGTTGCTTCCCTGCTTGTTCCTGCACTTCCCAGCTCCTTACCACAGCCATATTTACAAACAACGTTTCTATTTTCTGATTGCATCATCTGAATCAGGGATTTAACAGCTACAGGGGCCAAAGGGCAACACACCCTCAGAGTGCTGGGGAGGGAACTTTGTCACACATGGCTGTGACTCAGGAAAGAGTGTGATAAGA
This sequence comes from Cettia cetti, assembly GCA_013401135.1. Taxonomy (NCBI): domain Eukaryota; kingdom Metazoa; phylum Chordata; class Aves; order Passeriformes; family Sylviidae; genus Cettia; species Cettia cetti. The sequence goes on along the minus strand of VZUI01092165.1, from coordinate 36,382 downwards.
GCTGTACAGGATTATCCTGTGTCTAATGGCTGCTGCCTTCCTGCTCCCTCCATTCTCCAGCTCTGAACTTGCCCTGAATCAGCTGCTGCTTCCTGACAGGAGTTCCACCTGCAGGGCATTCTGGCTTCCCAGAACAGGATTCTGCTCTCAACTGGAATTCAGCAGAAAGCAAATATAGAAATACAAAGTTCCTGGACAGCCAGGATCTCTGGCAAGTGTCTGACCATATCCAGGGAACAGCACAGGAATATTCCCCCTTGACCACAGGCAGATTTGACTGTACACTGTAAAAGTGACTGGCCAAATGATTTGGAAGAGGCTTGAATAAGAAACTTTATTCTGGTCTTAGAAGAGAAAAAAAATCAAGGTTTTTCCAAATCCTACAAAAAGCATCTGAAATTGGAAAGAGATAGAAACTCACCTATGTGGATGTAAACCAGATACTCCTCCTGATGGAATGCCCACCTTTGGGAGACATGGGATTAACAGCAGGTGTAGCTGCTTGGGACCCTCAGTAATTCTTTCTTCTAACACAAGATTATTGTCACAGAGTCAAGTGGAAAATGAAGCTACTGGCACCAGAGTTTACAAAGAACAGAACAGAAATGTTACATGGCCCTTCCTTCCCACGTGCCCGCTGCCCTCACTTATTTGCAACAATCTCAAAATCTTCCCATGTTTCACCAGAGATCCAGGGATCTCCCAGCAAGGTGAGCTCCATCCTCCTTCCCACTTGGATCCCTCAGTCAGTGGGAGCAGGTGCAGACACAACTCTTGCCATGAGCAGGACTCGGTAGGATTCTGTAACGTCACCTTTTACAGTCAGGAGGGCTGACACAAGGAGGGGGTCGCTGGTCTGCAGAAAGAACCACACAGAAAACCAGCCTGGTATTTTGGATGTAGGAGACATGAGCTGATCACTTTCTAAACTCTGTGTTTCACATCTTGTTGTTCAAGGTACCAGTTACAGCTACAGGTGACAGGTTACAGCCACTGTGCTGGCTCCTCTCTGTCCCCAAGTGATGCTCAGGCTGCAGGCAGTGAGGTATGACAGTGACTCAGCATTCTGTCCCCAGAGTGCCACACAGACTGTCCCCACGTCACAGCCATGGCAGCTGGGCACAGCAGCAACCTCAGAGCTCCCAGAGAGGGCTGGAAGGAAATGGATCCTGTCAGCCCCCAGTGAGTGCTCGGTGTTGTGCAAGAGCCAGGGGTTACCAAGAGGCAGATGTGGGCTGGACACATCCTGCCAGGAACTCTGCTGCCTCTTTCTGCGTCTGATGGCAGAAATCTTTTCATTTTGGAACCAGCCACTCATTCTGCCATCCCACACAAGGGGAGTCAATGCCTCCAGTCTCCATGAATGCCCAAGGAGGTGAATCAGGAAGGGCAATCACAGCCCCATGGAGTTGTTAGGACATCATATCCAACCTCTCTGATGTAAGGCAGAAGCAGCCAGGGAAATGGGGCAGCTAAAGTGGAAAATCCAAAGGCCCCAGATTCCCAGGAATGTGCCAGAGGAAAGGCAGCCCATGGCAAAGAAATGTTGCAGAGTGATCTGTGTGAAGTCAGCTCTGTGCTGGCAGGGCTGCAGCAGCTCTGCCCCAGGGCCCTGCAGAGCTCTCTCAGGGCACCAGGGCCTGTCAAGGGCAGCAGCTCTGTAACAGTGCCCTGCAGGAAGGGATTCCCTTGGGACACGAGTGGCTCGCCCCTGTCCTTGTCACCACACAGCCAAGCACAGCCCTGGGGAGGCAGGAAGGCTCCAGATCATCCCACTGTTCCCAGCTTCCCTTCCCAAAGGGGGTTTGTACCACCCCTGCTCCTTCAGGGACCACACAGGAGCTGTCACCTGTCTGTGTCCCAGCCCCCTGTGCTGCTCACACCCAGCAGCAGCTGTGGGTGACACCCCAGCAGCAGCTCTGCTCACATCCCAATGGGACCTTTGTGCCACACCCCGCCAGGAGCCCTGTGTGATGCTCCAACAGGACTTGGATGTCACACCCTGACAGAGCTTTGGATGACTCCCCAATGGGAGATGTGGGTCCCAGCAAAACAGGAGCTTGGTGTGACACTGCCAGGAGCCCTGTGTGACACCCTCCAGGAGCTTTGTGTGACACCCTCCTGGAGCTTTGTGTGACACCCTCCTGGAGCTTTGTGTGCACCCTCCAGGAGCTTTGTGTGCCCCCGCCAGGACCGGGCGCCGCGGCCGGGCCGTGCCTCACCTGCAGGTCGGCAGGTGGCAGCCACGAGACGCCGATGCGCTGCAGCTGCCCGGGCTCCAGGGCTCCCTTGGGGCCGTGCAGCGAGAACCCCGCCCGAGGCAGCTCCGGGCCGCTGTCCAGGCTGAACTCCACGGTCTGGCAGGACACACGGACACAGGGACACACGGACACACGGACACAGGGACACACGGACACACGGCACAGTCACACCCGGGCAGCACAGGCTGTACTGCCCCTGCCCGAGCTGCCCCTTGAGACTCCAGCTATCCACCGTGACATTCATTGTGTCACCTTGTCACTAAATACTCCATTAAAATAACAGGATTAGAACTGTAATTCAGTTCTGTGCTCAAAATTTTGAATTCCAGAATTGAGGAAGCAAACTGCTAAATTAAGTTTGTTGCTTAGTTGCTTAGTATCATAATGCTAATTCCTTATGTTAGCCCCTGAAAAAAAAATCTTTTCAAACATTGATGCTTTTATAATATAACATTTACATTATGTACAAAAACGTATAATGTAAAATTTACATTTCAGAAAAATTCTGAAAGATGCTTTTTTAAATGTCTGAATTTGTGAATTTTGGACAGAAGGAATGAGCAGCCCTTTGCACACTGACAGGATCCCACAGAGCCCCTGGCAGGTGCAGGTTTTGTTTCCCTCACCTGCTTGGCTGCCAGCACAGGCCGTTCCATGGCCCCGACGGTGATCTCTGCCCGGGCTGGCTCTGCTGAGCCCTCCACGTGCTCCAGGAGCAGGAGAAGAGACCTCACTGCTCCTTGTGGCCCTAAACAAACCAGGTCAACTTTGAGACAGCCAAACCCTAGCCTTTGGCAGTTTGGAACCGACACAAATAGCACCAGGATGGTTCAAAACAAAGTGATGTGGCAAACTCAGAAGTTGGCACAGATAAAGAGATCCTTTTACAGAGTTACTGAGGAATTAAGGAAAAGGAGGGTTTGGATAATTTGCAATTGCAACTGCAAATTGTTACTTGTTTATCGAGTTCCAAGCTCGTTTTCTAGCCCATGGCACACACCTCTCTGTGCTCTATTCCTACTTATGTGTGTGTGCTTGGACTTATTTACAGCTCAGGAGGCAGAAGCTGCTTGCATTCTGTCTCTGAACACAGATCCTGTCCCAAGAAATTAAGGAAGAGTAACTTCAAACTCCTGGAAGTTTCATAACAGGACAAACAGGAGAATCCAGGATATGTATTATACATGAAATAATTTCTTAAACATTTAATACACCTCAGAGAAGTGGCAGAAAGCAAATGCATCTTAATTCTTCACAGTAGTGAATTATAATTCATTATAATCATTTTTGCAGGGAAGCTGCAGAAGTGGAAGATGATCACTAAGAGAGAACTGCATTAAAATGAAGAGAAAAACTTTCCTTAAGAGAAAGTTTCATTGTTTTTTGTGCATTATGAATTTATGCTGTAATGTAATGATTTTTTTTTTTCTAATTCTGGAAAATTTGTCTTTAATTTCCTTTGTTCTTAAAGGAACCATGTCTGATCCCTCCCTGTTCCATAATAAACACTTTACCTTCTTTCAATCCTTCCCGTGGTGCCAGGGGTGAGGTCACAGCCAGGGACTCCACGGGCACATCCAGGGGCTCTCCCCCCTCCACAAACATGGGGTGATCCCGGGCTGCACCCTTCAGGAGGATCTCGTGGGCTGTTTGCTGGGTGAGACAGAGAGTCCTGCATGAGGTGACAGCTCAGTCACCTGCACCACCCTGGCACCCGGCCCAGCAGCACCAGGAATCGTGACACCACCTCCCACGTGAAGGATCCCCATGATCCTGGGCTCTCTTGCAGCAGTTCTGCACCTGCCCTGGGCTTGCCCCCTCTGGCATTTCTGTTTTAAACAACCCGGGAAATGCCCCCAGGAGGGCACTGGACAAAACATTTATACAAAAGCCACTAAAGAGGCAAAACTTTTCTGTTGCCACACTTGGGTGAAGCGTCCGTTTATCCTCAGCCCACCCTGACGTGCGTTCCTAACCGCGGACCCAAAGCCTGCAGGCACAGCGTCACCCTCGCTGAGCCCCAGCGCGTTTGCAGTGCTGCTGCCGGGCATTAGTGGTCACTCTGCACCAACTTTTGGTGTCCTGGCACGGGCCCAGGGCTGCCCGTGGCGCGGCCACCTGCGCATCCGGCCGGAGCATCCCGGGGCAGCTCCACAGATGGAAGCGGGCACTGAGCGGCCGCAGGAGCTCTGCCCGGGTGCTCCTGCTCCTGCCGGGCCGTGCTGGGCACGCGGAGCCGGCCTCTCCCCTCTGCTCTGCCATTAAATGCTCCCTGCGGAGCCCCTGCGAGCTGCGCTCAGCTCCCGGCCCCTCCTGACAGACAGGGGTGGACCCCACGTCACTGTTTTTATCGATTAATAACTGAATATCTAAACCTGAAAAATATCAGAGGCCCCCAAACGTGCCCTTTCCTCCCTATATCAGTTTATCCAATATTCAAACTGTTTCCATAATCCTGATTGTCTCACCTTGCCAAAGAGCAGAACCTTGAGACGGTCGGAGTAGTAGAGACTTTCATGATCAGGACTGAAAGTAACAACGAAATCCTGGCTCATCCCAGCCTCAATTTTTCCTTCTATTGGAGAGACACTGAACACACTGAAGCCACTATAGTTCTGTGTTCCTGGTAAATAAAATTAGGATACAGATAAGAAAGGAGGACAGCTCAATTTTACTTCTTCATAAATTTTAAACCCATTTAATTTTTGTTGGAAAAGCAAATAAATAAGAGCTGATACATGGCTTTACAGCAAAACAGGGTGTTAGGAACACCAGATAAATCCATCCATCAGTCTGATGCATTCATCTCCAGAGGAACTGAAGCAGCATCACCAACCCTTCCTTTATTCTGACGTGTTTTTACAGAGATGGACATCTTTAATGCAATTACTGTGTGGGTTTATTTAGATTTAAACACTAATATCTCCATACTCGTGGATATTTGCTCAGGCTGCATAAATTTACAGCTCCCTATATTGAAAGAATTACTGCAGCTCCTACTGGGGAGCAAAATGAGATCTTTAATTTCAGGGCTGTTATGCCAAGGGGTTTGACACTTGTGTGGATGTAAGAGGACGCAGGGATGCTGCTTTACACCTCCTGAGTCCTTAGCAGAGGAAAAAGAGGAAAGAATGAGAGGAAGTTTACCAACAATCTCTGTTCTCTGCAGAGGGGATGTAAGAAAGGACGGAATTTTCTGCCGGTCTCTGTCCCGTGTTGGTGAGAGCGACTCCAGTTGTACAGAGAAGGGCAGGGTCAGGCTGGAAGTGTTCTCTAGCTGGGGACATTCATTCACACAACAGCATTTGCATTAAGGAAATTGATTCTCAGGCCTGTGAGATCCACAGTTTGTAGTGGCTGAATTTATTTTGCTGCATTAGTGCAGCTCTGTGTGCCCAGGTGCCAGCAGAGGCACAATCAGTGCTGCCCACTGTGACACCAACCCCCCCTCCCCATCAAATCCTGGGCTTTGGTTATTGACACACTTGGACACAGCCTGTGAGGAGACAGTTTATGTTCTCCCCCTCCTCCTCCTCACAAGAACTCCTGCTGTGTTTGCAGTTCAGCACAGAGGCCTTACCTTGACTGTGGCAGTCCCTGTGTCCCCGGCCAGGACGTATCCCATGTCCAGCACCTTTCCCACCGAGCACTCCGTGCTTGGCACCACCCCGTGCCCCGACAGGCGGAGGCTGAGGTTGGTCTTTGCCACCTGGATGTCCAGAACTTCCAGGAACTGCCCAGAGGGTGCCTGGGTCAGTCCATCTGCTGAGGGAACCCCCACCCCTCCAGCTGACCCCTCCCAAAGAGCCATCCCAGAACTGAGACAGGGAACAAAGGCTGTTCCTGTTGGTAACACGTGTGTGTTACACACCTCTCACAGCTCTCCTCCTTTCCCCTATTGCTGTTGTATCTTTTACTCACCCATTTATCCTCACTTGGACAAAAAGAGATGATGAGGGGTTTATTTTCACCTGGCTCAAGTGTTCCAACTGCTCTGACCAACAGGAAGGGGCCATTGGGATTCAGAACTGAGAATCCCAGCTAAAACGTGCAACTCAAGGAAAGAAGTTCATAAAGATTGAGAAAAAAGATATGAGAACAGATTCTACATATTGTTGACATGTCTTTGTCTGAACTAAGCATCTGTAAGCTTTTGAGAGATCAACAGCTCAAGAGAGATGAGCTGGTGCTTTAGTGTCCAGCAGTTCCTCCTGCAGAGACAGAGTCTGATTAAGCACAGGCTGAAGGCTGAGCTCACGTGCTCCAGACAAGGATACTTCCAGCTTCCCTGGGGAGATGTTTTCTATTGTAATTCTCTTCATCATTCTGTGGCCTGCAAGGAATGGAAACACTTCCCAAAGTGAGGATGCTCATCCCTGCCCTCCCTTTCCTTCTCCTTTCTCGTGCTCCTGCCTGGGCCAGACACTCATCCCAGGCCTTTGGCTAAGGCATGACTCAAAGCTCACCAAATGCAGTCACTTCTGGAGCTTCCAGGTCCATGTTTGGGGATCAGGTCTGCTCTTTCATGGGCCTCAGCTGGCCACAGGCTCCTTGTTTTCCTCCTAAATACCCACTAAGGGCTAATTTCTATCCTGACTTTTGAAAACGCAAAACTCTGCTGGGAAGAACTCACTGTCAGAGAGAAACCCCTGCAAACCAGAGCTCAAACTCCGTACCTACAGAGACGTCCCCAAAATCGGCCGCGTTCATGCCGGAGTCGGAAGTGATCAGGAGAGGCGGGGCTACAGCAGGGCAGTGCAGCTCCAGGTACAAGGTGTTGTGGGGGCTGCAGAGAGCAAAGGGATGTGGGGAATAAAAGGGCAGAGCTCTGGGATCATACAGAGATCATCACTGCCAGGGATCTGCCAGGGATCTGCTCCTGTCACGGGTGTCACCGTGCTGGTGTGACAGCACAGCACAGGGCTCCGTGACCGACTGTGCCTGAGCAGAGATGAGCTACAGCTGCCTCAAAGTTTTCACACAATTATTCCTTCAGCTGCTTTGATATTCATGTGTTTGATTCTTATCCAACTGGTGGGCTGGGAGCATGAGTTTCTACCACTGAGCTATGAAGTAATTAAGATCAGAAAACAAATTTCTCCCCCAAATGAATAAATTAGCAAGCCCACCATTTCCCCCTCACATCTCTGGGTTACCCAACTGCACCCACCTGCAGGTGAAGTTCCCAGAGCCCTCCTCTCCCCTGGCGTGGCCACTTGCAACAGAGCATGGGATGATGTATTTGTTAAAACTCCCTCTGAAACTCCTCGTCAGGGAAGCCTGGGCTGCCCTATAAGCATCAGAACTAGAGAAACCAGGAATAAGAATTACCTCAGTGAGTGAGAGAGCAAGAAAAACATCAAATAAATATCTGCTGAGCTATTTATGATTATTGCTTCTAAGTCATACATTCAAATTTGAATATAACAGTGAAACTAAATGACTGCCAGTAATGGAACCACCCTACAAAGTGGTGGACTTTTGTTGCCAAAAGGGAATAAAAATGAAGAACCCAGATAACAGATGTCACACTAAAGATTGCAAAACCTCAACACAATTTGCTTTGGTTGAATACATCAAGGATTTCAGTGTCTTCCAGTACTTCTACATAATTTCAATGACATATAAACACACAGGATCACATTCCTTTAATGCAATATGTAGGCAATACTTCTAAAATAGGCATTTTATTTTTACAACCTCTGCTGAAAGTGTTTAAAAATTATAATTAATGGATTGCAATGAACATGTGATTTTAGTAAAAGATATCAAAACATCCAGTACAGCCAAATGCCTGCTGCTTCAGTATGTATTTACTTCCAAATACTTCCAAATTCCTGACACTGGCCAGAAGTGTGGCTCTGAGAAGTTGAATTATCTGCTGTACAAGGGCCCTCAAGTATCAGATTTTGCATGTGAGTCTCCCAAGCTCCAGGCAGCAATGCTGTTGATGTTGACTCTCCCTGAGGTGCTCACACTGCACAGGGACTGCTTCAAGTGCACATTTCCCAGCAGCATTTCTCTGCCAGCACTGATGCTGACCGTGACTAATGAGCTGGACTGTGTAAGTCCCTCAAATTAAAAATAGAAATTACTCCCTGCTGTGGATTTGGGCCATCAGCTGGTTCTGGTAGAGCTGTTCAGAAGAGGTTTATTTGAGTAGTTTTTGTTGGTCCCCAAGTTGAGCTTTGCAGTTGCCCTCTGCATAAACCCCGTGTTGGCTCAGCCCCATCCCCCGCACAGCCCCAGCTCCTGCTCCCTGACAGATTCTTTGAAGTCTTCAATCCTTCTGATGCATAAAGGGATTCTTTGCCTCACATGAGAGGGTACAGCTGTGTGGCTCACAAGCAGCACTAATTTTGGAAGCAGCCTCTGCAACACAGCTGAAGCTGTTCCCTCGCCAGTTTGCCTTCTTGTCTACCTACAGCTTTAGTAGATTTATTAAACTACTTCTAAAGAAATGTTTTCTGTGTAGTACAAGATGCTTCTGTTGACTTACTCGGGCTTTAACTCTTCGGGTTTTGGCTCATTTGGGATATTTGCAGCACCCAGGCTAATCCTGCTCCCAGCCTTTCCTCTGGAAATGGAAGTGTTCGATTTCCTTTGCTCTTTCTTTGAATCTCTCTTTGAATCTTTCTTTGACTCTTTCTTCTTTTTGCCCATCGGAGACTGAGGGGCATCACTGGAGATCTGATCAAGACCACTGGAAATCTGATCAAAGACACAGCCAAGGCCACAGAGAAAGGAGGTGACACAGAGCAGGGGACAAGGGACAACAGGATGATAGTGACAGCCCACAGACACAGTAGCTACTACAGACAAATTTCCAATAGTGTAATATTTAAAAATTAAGTTGAAATGGACATATTTTACCCCCTCTTAGAAGAAGAGATCTCCTCTTGGAGCAGTTGAGTAAAAAGTCTCTATCTCATGGGAATTTTACCTGTTCATCTCATAATCTAAGAGGTGCTCACATAAATTAACTGACCTAAGGGTTTCATATAAAGTCCATGGATGCTGTAAATCTTCAGGAAGTGTAGAAGCTTTTTCTTTTTCTTTTTTTTAAAGAGTATTTCAGTTGGCATTTGCAATACAACCCTCTAGGAATACTTTGGAAATTGTGAGCATAAAATTAAATTTTCGCTCAGTGGACAGGCCACACACTGAGTGCCCGGTCACACTCTCGTCCTTTATAGGCAGGTCCTGCATGGAAGCCTGGGCTTCATTAATATGCAAATAATTTTATGATAAAAATACCATCCAGAGAAACAAATATCTGGAAGTCACAGACCAGCAGCACGTGCTGTTGTTAGCATTCCTTACTTGTGCTCCTGCCTCTGGCACAGCTGCTGTGCTGAGCCTCCGTGCTGCCTCCTCCCTGATTTGCTGATCCCGCAGCGCCGGGCTGAAGGACACTCGGATGGAGCTTTTCTGGGAACGGGAGAGCACACGCAGCAGTGAGGGCAGAGCTCAGCCCCAGGCACGGGGGACACCTCCAGAGCTGACAGGAGCACACACACAGCAGCACACGACTCACACAGCAGTGCCCTTCTGCTCTGAGGGAACCACAGCACCCTCAGCATAAGGACACTTGCAGCTTCTTTATGTCCGGGATGTTACAGAGGGCTGGGTTTACATGGCCAACACTTCTGATATTTAAACATTCTTCACATAAAGCACAGTGACAACACTGGGGACAGAACACTCCCATAAGGCTTTAGCCAGATTTGGTGTTTAACCTCCTGTCTGATTTACAACAGTCTTTCAAACAATACAAAACATTCCAGCTATTCTAACAACAAGTGATGTTTTGAGCTTTGTTTACAAGTGGCAGCCTTTGTAATGATACAGATGATCAAAGATTTGCAGAACACTTGGCATTTAAAGTGAATTTACCTGCCCAGGCAGCACAGTTCCCACAGAAGGTGTAATGCTCACAGGACAGTCTTGGGGCACGTGGAACTCAAAGGAAGTGGGGCCAACTGGGACAGGGACCCCACTGCCAACCCGAGGGACAGGGTGAGTGAGGGGGTTCCCATCCACGTGGGAATTGAGCACATCCAGAGTGGCTGAAGACACGGAGTTCAGGGCTGTAGCAGCAAACTGAACCAAGGAATGAGACAATTCAAGAGGTGGGTGGACTCCAACTGCTTTGCATGACAGCTTGAATTGTCTAAAAATAAACACATGATAAATTGTCTCAGCATAAAATAGTGTCTTAATCAGCCCGGAAAATAGGGAGCTAATCCTGTAGTCCCTATTTAAGCAGAATTTCAAGCTTGCAATGGGAATTTTGCCTAAAGATGAACAATAATACTATCTATTTTTAATGCACAATTGGCCAGAGTCCCTGCTTGAATTCTTCCTCTGTGAACTTCTGGAAATACATCCAGTCAAATCAAAGTTTATGCCATCATTATTGCAGTAGCATTGGCTTAATGTGTAGAGCATTTTTACAGAAAAGAGTTCCTTCAGTAATTGTGCTGAAAAAGCAGCAGAGCACTGCAGGTTGAGAGGCTGCAGCTTGGATGTGGGAAAAGGATAAACTTGAGGAGGGGTGGGAAAAGTCATCTCAGTAAAGACAGACGTGAAAACCAAGAATGGAACCAACAGGCACTGAGCAACTCTTGGAACTGGAGAATTCCCACCTGCCCCAGGGGCTTTCCCAGCCTCACCTCCCCAAGGCAGGCAGGGGTTCAGTTTCTGAACTGGCTTAATGGTGGGAGCCCAGTGACATTCAGATTTTAGCTTCCCTGCTGCCCATCCATTAACACACCTGTTGATGTCTGTCCTGCAGGTGAGCTCAAAGCTGTACTCTTTTGCCTTGGTGGCTTTAAAGATTATGTCCAGTGTCAGGCTTTCCAGGGGAAGAATAATTCCAAATCCATCATTGGGTTGAACTTCAGCAAACTTCAAAATGGCAGGAAAAGAAATTATTAGCTAAACTATCAGTTTATTAATAAATTAAAATAAGACATTATTTTGGCAAGATTTTAAATATTTGTTATTAAATGTGGAACTGTCAGGAAAAGAGAAACCTGCCAGAGAGAAGTTTGGGCACATTCCTCAGCCTGAGGCCACAGCCACAGCTCCAAGCCTGTTTTATTTAGAGGTAAAATTGTCCCAGGTGTTTTCTTAGGAGATCTCCTGGTGTAAAACCCCAGGAATTCTGACAGGAAAAGGTCAGGAACAGGAAAATCTCCTCCCAGGGGTTTGCACTGCTTGGCACACACAGAGGGTGCCAGCCAGGGAGATTCACACACTCCAGGACAGAACTCCCCAGGGAGCAGGATTCCCATGGGGCTGCAGGAACCAGTCATGATTTATTTACACTCACACTCAACACGTTCCCATGACACTGAGATCTATTTTGACAGCAGAGGAGGTGTGTGTGGGATAAGTCCATACCTCTGGCAGTCCCACAAATCCAAACTCCTGTGGCAAGATGGATTTGTTTGTCAGGATGACATTTGCCTGCACAGCTTCATAGATCGTGCAGTATCCAAAGTTGATCTGTGCTGGGCTGATTTCCAAATCAGAAGTAGTGACAATGGCATGGACAGTAAAATTAACTTTTTTAGCCTGAAACAAATGCAAGAGCACAGGAGCACAGGATAAAAACCTCCATCTGTGGGTTGTAAGGACAGGATTTAAATGAACTGTCATCCAAAAGGAAAAGTGCAAGAAAAAGTTACTCTGTTTCTTGACAGTAAGATGAGATCAGCACTGAGGAGAAAGGATTTAACTTCCAGCATTGCAAACATGAGACAAGAAAAAACTATCAAATCTCTATTAGCACTTTAAGCATATTTTACTATTATCACAGAGCCTCAATTAGTAAAGAACTAATCTAAAATTAGGTAACATTGAATGAACATTCACTAAAATAATTTGCATAACCTGTCAGTCTGATAATGAGCATCACAAAAATCCCTGACCTTGTCCACGATCAGGATTGTCACTGGGACCTCCAGGATTCCTGTCTCTGCATCGAAGTAACTCCCTGCATCTTCAGGAAGGGACTGCCTGAAAGTCCAAAAGTACAAATTCAAAGTACAGTCAGTGCCATTAAAATATTCTGACTATTTTTTCACTAATGGGAATAAGGATGGATGTTTTCCAAACAGAAAGAAAAACCAACTGAATCCTGTTACTTAAGGTCCGAAGGTTTTATTATTCACAGCTTTTAATCTTCATTTAATTGTCCTCAAATTGGAGGATTCACCTGGTTAAGCATCAACTTCACTCCTTTTGATGGGAATTCTCATTAAAATTCTGCTTGCGAGATAAATTCAAATATTACAGAAAATGGAAAAATAAAGGTGGAAGAAAATGCCAATCAAAAATGAGTGGCCACCTCCTGAGCAAGGGAAAGAAGCTGCAGTCAGGTCAAGAATATTCTGGACTTGTCCCAGGTTTCCTTCAGCCTGGCACCCCCAGGCAATGCTCTGAGCAGGAGGGCATGGGCTGCAAGGCAGTGATGTCAGAATGATTGACCTTGTACAGGTATATTGGATAGTTTTTTGTTTTTAAAGACAAGATTTTAGACACACACAGGATTTTAAGGGCAGTCACAGAGCTCAGCATCCATTTATCCTTTTTTTTTTTCTTTAATGCCATCCAGTCATTAAAAATTCTGAAAAATTTTAAAGCTTACTCTCTAATCAGAATATAAGCCCCGTGCATCTTTGCTGCAGCCCCAGCACGCCACCAGCCCAGCCAAGGCAGTGGCTCCCTCTGGCCACTGAGGTTAATGAGCAGCCTGAGGCAGAACCACTTTGTATCCCACAGCAGAGACATAAAGAGACCAAAGCTGGAGCCCAGCAGTGCCTGATTTCCAAGCAGCCTGAGGATTTATAAGGAATATGCAGGTTTTCTGTAGGTGAAGCATCTTGCTGTCACAAGCTCCATTCCAGAGCTTCAAGCCAAGACAATACAAACCTGGAGCATTTTTAGCTCTGCTGCTCTATTTCTATCTCAGAGCACCAGAGTGAGTTGCTTCCTGTTCTTGGGTCTCCACAGTGCTCATGTTCTACTACTACTCATGGAATTGCATGCAACTCTTTAATGTATTGTTAAAGAATAAAAATAACACCCACTCAGTCACCATGGTGATCCAACATCTTGCTGTTATTTTGCAATAAGGGTGATGTTCAAAGGTGTTGGGAAGTTCTTTACATGCAGAACTGAGGTTATGTGCAGGGGAGGAGTAGAGCAGCAGCTTTCACTTTGTCACAGGACCTCTGAGTAGCAGAAGAAATTAATCTATTTCATAATAATCCAGAGGGGGAAGAAAATACTTGTAACTGCATGGACACAGGGATGGACTCTAAATTAGCTGCTGTACCTTGGGGAAAAGGTCCTGGAATCCTTCAGAAAGTTGTTTGAAAATGGCACAATTAAAGAGAAGCACAGAAGACAAATCAGATTTAGACTGCCAGTACCTGCAGGACTAGTTCCAAAGGCAGGCAAGTACAGGACGTGGTGTTGGGGAATTCTGAAAGGCAGCAGAGTAGAAAACTTGCCTCCAACTAAACAGGAGATGTTGGCTTCAGACTCCCAGAAGCTGGGTTTTGGAACATGTTGGTGTGCATGTCTGTGTGCACAGAACACTCAGGAGAACTTCCCAAGCCTTCAGGCAGCTCCCTGCTCCCTCAGCACTGCTGAGTGGGGGGTTCTTTTCCCTCTGGTGTCACTTGTAACACAGCTGCTCTATTAATAGAGCTCCTAATGCCAGCTCACTGAGAGGCCCTCACGGAAATGTGTCACTGGCTCAGTGCTTCCCCTCAGCTCCCAGCACCAGCTCTTTAAAACTGATCCGTACCCTCAGACAGACAGATACTTATTTCATGTGTCAGAAATGCCTTAATCTCATCAAATCTCCTTGCTGAAGCTTCCCTGTTTTTTAAAGGAAGATTAAGGTTCTAAATCCAAGCTCTGCTTCCATCCCCTCAGAGAGGGTAACGCTGCTTTGCAGCAGCTGAAGTTCAGAAATGGAATATGTCATCATGTTACTGTTGTAATCTGATGGGATTTGAGATGCTGCAAGAACTGTAAATACTTCTGGTTCTTTGAATACCAACCTGGTGAAAATTTTGCAATCAGGGTAGAATCCAGAGGTGCTGAGCACATCTGTGAGAATCCAAACACACATCCATGGGACTAAGAACCCACATCAAAGAAGCAGCAGGTTTGCAATGAAAGTCAAAGCCAAAGACACTCAAGTATTTGGCTGTACACCAGAATTGATTCCATATGTCATTCATTATTTTTTGAAAAAAAAATGTCCTGCTAAATTCTTTAGGACGACAATGATGAGGTAAATAAAATGAACAGTGGCTGATGGGAACTCTGGTATTTCAATTTTTAGAAACTGGAATTGTTTCCTATCACTGAGCTATGTTTGTATTTGTAGATGTTTCTTAAAATGGAGAAGAAAAACTTGCTAGGATAAAGCTTTTAGCATCAGGAGATGTTACATAAAACACCATGTGAAATACATTATCAATACCTTCATCATTTGGAGAAAAATGTACCTGGGGAGGAGAGATATGGACAGGAAGCCCAACCACTCTCACCTTAATTAGCAAGCACAGGAGTTCTTGTCCAGAAATTATTCAGTCAGTGATCCATGAAGCAGCCACCTGCCTCAGTAACCTCCCTCCTGGACAAGAATAGCTTCCCACAGAACAGGAGCAGCCTGGCAGGGCCACGAGAGCTGGGATTGTCACAGCACTGCTGCCACCACAGGGAGGGCATTGCCTCACAGCCCTCCAGCCAAGTTCATTTCCTCCTGGAGCATCTGGCAGCTTCCAGGGGGACAGGGGGGAGACCAGACCTGCACTGCAGCAGCACTGTGAGGTCCAGCCTGGACAGCAGGAGGGAACAACAACCCTGCTCAGCTTTTCCACTGACACTGTCTGAAATCCTGAAAGATTAGAGTAGGAATAATGTTGGTTACCTGGGCAGGAACTTGAGCTGTGCATTGAAGGATGACTGAGCCTGGATGTAGGCTGTTTTTGGAAGCAGCTCCAGGTGCTTGCTCAATTCTCTGCACACCTCAAACTTCAAACGCAGCATGGTTGTTGCTCTGCAAACACATCAGACGTGCTTGGGTGGCTTTGAGGCCACTTCAGTGACTCTGGAGTCTGAGCCCTCCTGCCCCCACCCCTGCATTGTAATCAGAATAATCCCAAGCTTCCTTTGAAAATGATGGGCATGGAAAACTGCTGCAGCAAGTTCACACAGTTGTATTCTCTTTTAAGTACAGAAAACAAGACTTGGAAGTTCTGTAACAAACCCAGCTGTAGCAAACAGTGCACAAAGAGAACTGTCAGAGCTCAGCACAGTGCTAAGCCAGGTCAGGGGCAGTCAAAGCCAAGCTATTGTGAAATATCAGCTGATTATTTGCTCCTAACTTACATTGGCTCTATCTGGATCAATAGGATGGCTGAACCCTGGTGATTTCTTTAATCAGATGTAACCTGTCCTCCCCCAGCAGGGATTCTGCAGGGCTGGAAGTGACAGCATGGCTGAGCTGGTCCTGCCAGCTCCTCTGCTAAACCTTGGGATCAATTTGCCCTGGGAATGGCAGGTTGGAAGCCAGGAATCCTCTGCCTGTCTGCTGAATTCTGGCCCTATCATAGCACAGCAATAGCCATGGATCAGCCTCTGCTTTGGAATTTTATGCCTAAGTGCAAAATTGCCGAGCAATTTACAAATATTTCAGCTTGTCATTCTCCTTCCCCTGGACTGGTTTCCAAGCTGTCAGGCCAGATGGTCTCCTCTAAATCAACAGCTACAGCAAGTGGGGCTGGGAGCCTGCAATGATTTCTGACTGTTGACAATCTAAGAGAATTATATACTACTTCATTAAATCAGTGCAGATTATAACCTGCCAAAGAAATTACTTTTCAAAATGATTTTTATTGAACACGGTTCTGATAAGACATCTCACCCTTTATGCTGCTTGTTTATGTTGCTTGATTACCAGGGTCTTCATGACCAGAAAAAAAAAAAAGTAACAACTAAAACCCAGAACAAAAGCAGTTATTAGCAATATTCTACAATTCAGAGCTTGTTGGGACATTCCAGCTCCAGAGATATCTGTCTCACTTGGAAACTTTATCTTTCCCTTGTGCTACAGCCAGTGGGATACAGGCAGGCTCCAGGAGGAAAGGGAAATGTCAGGAGCTCCTGGAGGGAGAAACTGCTCAGGCCACAACAAAATGATGAAATCAATCCCCTTTTGCAGGATAAAAAGTTGACACACGGTATTCCTGCGTATGAAATACACTGAATTTCAGCTCACCTGACTGTACAACAGGCAATTTTTCCTAATTATGGAAACTGGGTGATAAATCAAAGCCTTGACTTGCCAAGGTGCTAAGGACAGGCTACTACACATGAAGTGCTCTTAATTTAGTGAAACTTGGCAAAGATCAGCAGGATTTTTCCCTCCGTTAAGAAGTTTTGCCCTAAGCAATTTGACAGCTTCTATCTTTGGGATCCCCTTGAACTCTTAAGTTTTATTAGGAGAGTTATTCTGCTTCTATACTTATGAGTTTTATCCCTGGGTTATCTAGACCAAGTAAAATCACTTACATAACAACTTGTGCTTGTCATATCTGTAAGCTGAATTTCTGAGATAACAGCTTTACTCATTTCTTTCCAACTGTGAAGAATCTCTGCAGTCTGTAATTCTGGTAAGAGGTTTAGAATGGATGCCTTCCACAGAACCAATCTCTCCCCCACCCTCCCACAAACCCACCCCAATCCTATTGAAATAGACTCTAAGAAATGCAAATTGTTAAAATAAGAATTCCATAGTGACTGCATTAGGTGGAGGGAAGACACCCAGCACCTGAAGACAATTAAATGTTCCCATAACTACTTTTAATAGCAGGAAATCTCCAGAAGCCAAGGAGCTGGAATATTCCCTTTATATCACAGTGCAAACAGAACCAGTCCTCAGACATGACTGACTTGGACTCTGAAACACCCAGATATTTTTCCCCTGGAACTGTCTGGTCACTGTCTGTGTAATCAGAGGGATGTGTCCTTCCTTAATGCCTCAACAGGTCAGGAAGAGCTGCACCTTTCCCATTCTAGAGTGAATACAAAAGGATTGATGTGATTTATCCAGCATGTAATCCCAGGCTGGAAAGACTCTCATGAACTGGCTTCCAGATCCTGAGTCCCCCCCAGGAGTTTAATTGAATGCAAAATAGCTGAGAAACAACAAAATATTCTTACAAAAAATTTTCCTGGCTGAATCAACCAAATGTGCACTTAATTTTGGACATATTTATCTCCCTAAATGTTTAGTGTTCAACTACGTGAGTAAACTGTGGGTTTGCTATTCCCTAGGGGCTTCACAGCTCTCCCAAAGAACAGGAACAACAGTGGGAATCTGGCAGGAGTGGGGAGGTGTGTGGATTCCTCACAGCTCAGGCTGCTGTTGGGAGTTTGGATTAGCAGGATGCCCAAGTTTTCCAGAGCTCAGAGGGCTTCCAGGATGTGCCCCTGCAGTGCCAGGGCCAGGGGCAGCCCCAGGGTGGGCCAGGGGCAGTGCCAGGGCCAGGGGCAGCCCCAGGGTGGGCCAGGGGCAGTGCCAGGGGCAGGGGCAGCCCCAGGGTGGGCCAGGGGCAGCCCAGGGCAGCTCACCTGCTGCACACCTCGACGTTGGCCTGGTACTGCACCTCGTACAGGCAGATCCTGAGGTCCACACTGGGCTGGGGCACCCAGATGGGCACATCCACAGAAACTCCAGTGGCACTGAAGCTCAGCTGGCAGGGCAGCAAGGGCAGGGGATTAGTTCTGTTAGTCTCAGATCCTTAGTGACTTACAGCAAGAATTTCTGCTATAAATTCAGCTGAGTAAAATATTTTAGTATTCACAGTGCAACAGGTTCTTTACTGAGGCAGACCTAGGAAAATTATTTGCAAAGGAAGCCCAAGTTAGAGTGCCCCAGCAGAAAAACACAATTATACTTGGAGCTGGATTCTTTGACAGGGAACATGAAAGAAGAGCATCTGCCCATGATATTGAAAAGAAGTATTTAAAGTGCCTTTAGCTGAAGTGAATGGGCCCCAGTCCAGGCTCCCCTGGGGCTGCAGCTCATTCAGGCAGCACAGAAAAGCAGGGATGGCAGCACAAGGCTGTGCTCCCTGCAGTGACCCAGCCCTGGCACCAGGGCCCACAGAGCTCAGCCCTGCAAAGCTGATCCTGGAGGAGAAGATGCCCACAGGAGCCTCAGCAGGTGTCTGCAGCTCCTTCTGCAGCCCAGGGACAGCCAAGACTGGCTGCTGAGCTTCTGGGAAGTTTGTCTTTATTTTTTGGCAAGCTCCTGTGAACTGTTCCAAGCAGAATTTGGCATCCAGTAAAATTTAGAATCACAATATGCTGAAGTGGTAACTAAAGTTGTCATCTCTTCCAGCTTTCACACATCAGCTTCACTACTGCCTGCTAAATAATTCCAATTCTGATAGATCAGAAAGAAAATATACTAGGTGGGTTGGGAATAAGAGAGAATACTTCCACATTTGTTTCCAGGACATGAGATGTTTTCCAATATGATGTCTGATAAAATGGGAATATCAGGATTATTTGCATAGAAATTAAGAGAATGAGCAGGTTTAATAAACATCCTGCATCAGAACTAAGAGCTGTGACTTACAAAACTACCTCCCATCAAACTACCTAATACACAATTCTTGAGAAAAGCACAAATGAGAAGATTTAAAACTATTTTACACAAATGTTGAAGCAGGTCACTCACTGGTTTGCAGTCTGGGTTGTCAAACACTATCACAAAGTCTGCCCTCACATCCCCAGGGACAGCTGGGACAAACAGGACTGGGATTTTCACTGAGCTGAAGGGACCAATCTCACCCTCTGTCACCTGAAAAACAACAATGAAACTCCAGAAATTGCACTGAAATAAAGAGGCTGTACATGCTCACTATACTCACCTGGTTTGTAACTAAATTGAAGTCACTATGCACAGGAAAAATCAGAATCAGAACATTAATATGGCTCAACTTTGACATTTCCCAGACTTTTTTCCTGCCCCTCCTTTTGTGTTGCCACCAGACTTTGTTTAACTACAGAACCATATAGCAGACAAAAGTTAAATTGTGGGAAATGTGAATATAAACAGAATTTTTCAGCTCTGTATGTCTCCATAGATCAAGAGAAAGGGGAAAAGTGTGCTGTGATTTCATTTAAAGAACTAACTGTGATACTGTGATGTCCAGTGGGCTTGGAATGACCATGTACTTGAGCATTTCTCACCACAGCAATTTATTTGGTATAGCTTTAGACAAAGGAAATCTTGTCTGGATCTCAGAGCATTCATTACCTTTCCAAGCATAATTTCAATTGGTATTTCCTCAGGAGAAAGTTCCACTACATTATCTGCATTGTCTGTGTACAAATCTGATCTGATATTTAATTCTCCTTGACCAAGTTGTTCTGGGGAAAGAAACACAAAACAAAACAAAATGCTGGATGCGTCCATAAAAAAATACCCAACAAAGCACATATACATTAATTTGAGTCAATATTGCAAATCCAGGCATGTATAGCAGTGATGGGAAAATTAGAGTGTCTGGAAGGAAATATTTGTTTGGCCATGCAGCTTTAGTCTAGTTTGGAATTCTACCTGAGGCACCTGAGCCTTCCACTGCTGAGTAACAACATGAATGGTTCAAAAATACAGACTCAGCTGGGAGTGTGGATGGCCTTCAGGAGCAATTTCAGTGGGATAAAGGAAGGCAGCCAGAAGGACCTGCAAAAACCACCCACAACCTTTCCATGGAACTTTCAGCTTCCTGAAATTGGAATGATCAATATTGGGAAGAAATGTTAAAGAACATAGATAAGAAG
Organism: Cettia cetti; assembly: GCA_013401135.1. NCBI lineage: Eukaryota > Metazoa > Chordata > Aves > Passeriformes > Sylviidae > Cettia > Cettia cetti. Next base: position 16,232 of record VZUI01092165.1, on the reverse strand, counting down.
CAAATTAAGAAAGTCTGGATTTTATTAAGCACACAGTAAACATTAGGAACGAGATGGAAAATGTCTGAGGAGGTTCATCTTTCTGCTTCCTTGTTCCTAGAATTACAGACTATAAAAATAAACCTGTCATGTGGATTGCTATTCTGAGAAGTGGGGATTCAGTTGCTGAGACAAGGATGATGTTAACAATTTTGCAATTTCTGAAGCTGGTTGGGTTCTGTGTTCTTCTGAGACTGAATTGTTGATCACTAATGAGCAGCGAGGTTCTCTGCTGCTTTTGATATAATGGTGTCAAGACATTATTTTTAGTCATTTTCCATGAGGCAGCATACAAAAAAATATAACATTACTCCTGGAGTGATGAGCTACTTAATTTACTGAGTAACTTTGCAAACTGAATTGCTCAGTTCTTTACAGGAGACTACAGCTGGATAAAAGCTTGGCCCAGGGCAGGGCAGGGCCGTGTTCCAAAGCATCCCCTCACCCATGGCACTGCTGCTCCGGGGCTCCTGGGCTGCACAGGGGGTCCCCCCCTTGCTGGGCTCAGCACAAATCTGCTCCTGGTTTGGATGCCCAGCTGCCACAGGACTCGTGCTGCCTTCCTCTCCAGGGTCACAGGCACTGGAATGTCGAGTGACCTGTTAGGATACACAGAGAGGGATTTTCTCCAGGGGCTGCTCCTCTGCCTTGCACCAGCTCCAGTTCAATCCAGCAGAAGTTTTAAGCAAATCAGACTTGTGTTTTCTTCCAACAGTTCCATGTTATAAATGGACAAATGTGTTGCATTTTCCAAGAACTGTACATTCTACAAGACCTTTATCAATGAGCAGATTGAATTTTTGTTGGCTACCCCAAACAGGTAAAGAATGGAACAGGAGCAATGCAGTGTAGTGCCAGTTACTACACAATTAACAGAACCAATATTTTTCTAGTGGAAACCCAAGCAGTTCTATGTCAAAACTAAGACTGGTGAAACCAGCCCTCTCTTTATCACACCCCTCACTTGATTGCTAGTTTTGCAGCAGTTCACATGTTTCTGCCTTCCATGAGTTGAGATTTTTAATAACTCTGTCAGAACCTCCTCTTTTAAATAAAGTATTTTCTCCTAATTGTCATGAACGTAGAGAAAATAGGAATCATGGCATAAATTACTAAAATAATTTAAAAATCAGCATTGTTGGTTTCCCCACTCCTCACAAAAGAATTGCTTTTATCTTAAAATATTTGGGTCTAACAGATCACATTTTTTACTGACCCAAATGTACTAAAGGTTGGGCCAGATGATCTTCCCAAGTCCTTTCTGACCTGAGCTGCTTTGTGACTCTGCACAACTCTGCCACACTTCCCAAAGCAGAACATTTCTATTCCTTCAGGGAAGTACTTTTGAACCCACCACTATTGCAGGAACAGCTTTTACTGTTGCTCTGAGGGTACTTGTGGCACCTGCTGACGTCTGAACTTTGAATGTGGTTCCCAAAGCCCCGCTGTTTGTCAGGCTGATGGTCCGTGAAATTGTCTCTCCCACCACAAGGCTGCCAAAGTCAATGAGCTCTTTATCCAGAGCCAGCTGTGAGAAGATAAACCATTAATTACCACTGGCCTACATAGCACTAATGTCAATTAAATGAGCATCCGCTTTTTATAATAATAATTATATTATCCACATGCTTAAAAGAAGTCCCTTACAATGCAGGTCTTGACTGTACATTTCAGTGGAACAGAAAAAGGACCTGTCTGGGCCATAAACATGACTGCTCCTTCCAGCCCTTCATTTATCTAGAAAACAAACCAGAAAAAAACTCTAAGTAATTTCAGAAGATTTAGCCTATGTAGTCTGAAGAAAATTATTTTCACTCATCCTTTGAGTACCATATTAAAATGTATCTTTTCTGATTCTATTTCCACTTTAAAACAAGCTTTGTGACAGCCTGGTTTACTTCAGCTGGGCAAGATTATAAATATTTGGAAACTTGCTCTCATTTAGAGGCATTTTTCCAAACATGCCCTCAGAATTTGCCTTATGACAATTTATCAGAGCTTGAACGTGCACACAGCACAATGTGTCATGTATAACAGTAGCTCTTCTAAAAATGTAGGTTTTTTTCCTTGTTAAGAGTTAAGGAATTCAATTAATGATGGTTTTAATCAGACTAGCAGCCTATATTAGGATTCTTCTCACTGTGCACTTACCATTGGCTTAAATGTTACCAGGAATTCACAGGACATCCCAGAAGACATTTTGCCAGGTGGGTCAAAACTATGGAGATAATTAACATAAAACTCCAAATTAAAGTTGTGGATGAACACCCAGCTCCTGTTCTGGTAACAATAGCAGATTTTTTCCCCCCTTCACTTGGACTAATTATCAGAAAAGTCAGAATGAGTGACAGATTAATGAAAGGCTACAGAACCCTGCTGCAACTGGGAAACAACAAAGGCTGATTCTTTATTAAGGTTTTATTCAGAAAGACTAGAAGTGCTTTTAAAAGGCAAGACAGGGACTGTAGCCAAGGAGGTGAAGCTGAGGCTCAAAATCAGCAAGAACAGGTGGAACTACCCTGTCAGACAATTAGGAAGCAACTTCTCCCATTATCCATTTTTATGTGGCTCTGTAATATCTCCCCTGTCCAAACACAAAATGAAGAGGAAAAACCCAAGGAGGGAGCTGTAAATGATTAGAGAATGTGCTGCTTGTTGCCAGCTGTATCAAAATTATCTTGAATAGAATCTGCCACTCATTTCATGGTCTGTGTGAGGCAGGGAAAATGCCCATCAGAAGACAAGACATCTCACAGCTGCACTGTAAATGAAATTATTGAGGCACTTCTGGAGCCCTGCTCTGCCTGCCAGAGGAGCCAGAGGAGATAAGGAAGTGGTGTCAGCCATGGGAGCCCCTAAGCCAAGTGAGACATGGATCATACTTGCCCTTCACAGTTTTATCAAAACAAAATTAAACTCAAACCAAAGCAAAATGAAACTTTTTCAGAAAGGGAAACACTTCAGAATTAGGAGCTTAAAATGTGGACAGGGAATAAGCACCTGCATCCTGACCTTCTGAACACATCCCTGGCAGTTTCTCCTGAGAACAACTTTAGGAAAGACACTTTATTTCAAATGTTACCTTGATAAAATAGTTCTGATTTAGAGCACAAACTGCCAAACACAAAAACCCACACAGAAGCACTCTGCTAAGGAGAGGCTCCATTACATGGGGTGTAATAATGCTCATTTTAACCACTAGAACAAAGCTGTTTATCAGCAAATACAGTGCCTGTCACTGATAACAGCTCTCAAGTGTTATGTCTGTAAATACCTGAGCACTGATTTCGAGGGCAGTGACACCACGACAGTCTAGATGTGCTGGGTATTTTCAAAATACTTGGCAAAACTATTTTGTAATAAACAATTTATGTCTGGTTCTACCTGAGATAAGCTTTATATCAGTGTCCACAGGTCTGTGCTCTGCTGGTCAAATTATTAATAACATGACAATGGAGAATAAAATCTTAGATTATTTTTGCTAGCTATCCAGCTGGCAAATATATGGGTAACCAATTTAATTTTAAAAAGTTAATTAATTTATCAGATATTGACATCACAACTCTTGATGTTTCACTTACATTTGAAGAGTACTTTGAAAGGCAATTACAGCAAGGAAAGACATAGGGCTTTCAAAAAGCATTGTTTAATTTTTGGTCACAAACCAGAGGTGTTGGTTTACCATATGCCATTGTCCAACACACTAAATGAGAAAAAAAAATCAATCTTTGAGAGCAGGAAACTCTCATTTTGTTGGATTAGTAGCTTCAGGCTTTGTCACAGAAATTAATCACGTGTAAGTGGGTCATAATTAAATCCACACACGTGATTTTGAACCAACCATGGGCGACACATAGAGTAAAGCACCAGAGCAGGTTTAGGAGCTGAAGGCTCTGCTGTGCCCTGCTCGATTATCCACCTGCATCAGGCTGGGAATGAAGTGCTCCACACCTTTCCCAAACCACCCACAGCAGCTGCAGCCAGACTTTACAGCTCTCCAGGGATGTTGTTCAGTCAAAAACTCTGTTCACATTCCTGGGACTCTTGTGGGGACAAAGTGGGCAAGGAATGGCTTCACCTTGGACCACCCTGTCCTTATCAGATGATCCAGAAATTCCTTGTGTGGTTTATCCCCACAAGGACAGTGAGCAGTGAGCTGGGAAAGGAGCTCTGGAGTATGAAATCACTTACAGTGGTGAAACAACTTGTTTATTCACTGGGCCGTCATTGAACTGTCCCACAGGTTGAAACCTGAACTTTCTCCATAAGCCAAAGGAATTCAGCTCCATGTCTCCTATTTGTCCATAAGCTTCACATACACAGGAGCTTTAGCATTTTTTCACTTTTAGGCTGGACTACAATATTTTTGTTTGTTTGTTTCACAGAATTCTGTGAAGTAAATAAATTCTTTTCATGAATTCATTTTTTAGAGAAATACCACTTTGCACAACTTGCCTTTTATACATTTAAAGGCTAAGTCCAGCTCCAGAGAGAGCTCGTGTCTGAATTTTTAAAAAGAAACATTTTCTGGATACCTCCTTTTGTTTCTTTATAAACAGTGAGATAAAATTATCAATATAGTTAAACTGAGATTAATTTGCAATCTCCCAACTAGGCACAGTGCTTCATTACATAAGCTGGCAGCAGGATTACAGGAATAGATTGATGGGAAAGACCACAGGATTGCAATTTAAGTGTTCTTTGCTCTGAGATTGATTTCCTTTCTTTCATCAGGCTTTTTTCCCTTCCTTTTCTGTCCAATTAAACTGTGTTTATCTCAAGCCACAGTTTTGACTTATTTTTCCCCCCATTTCTCTCCCCCATCCCAGTGAGGAGGGAGTGAGGAGCTGCTCTGTGGAGTTTCTCTGCCTGCAGGGTTAACTCACGACAAGCAGAAAAAAACTGGGTTCCAGCTCTTGTTGTGGTACAAAGGTAAAAACAAGTCTACAATTAATTTACTTACTGAACACTGATGAAGTCCTTGAGCCATTCACTGATTCCCACCAGCCTGCAGGAATTGACACTGTAGGATGCATTTGTCAAGACTATCTTCTTTTTGTAGGTTTGACCAACATCGAAATCCTTGGAATGCCAAACATATCAGGTGAATGTCAGAGACACGATGTCATGTTCATGGTGTGAGTTATTAACAGTTTTTGTTAACTAACTGAAATTTACCTGCATGGGAATCACCACTTCTTTAAGGACATTATTTTACAGTAATAATGTATTTACAAACAATATGCAAGTACCAGTGATGCTGCCCTTCAGAAAACACACAGCACAGTCCAACAGGAGGTTTCATCATCTGCTCACCTTTCTGGTAGTATTTAACCTCCTCTAAGAAAATGAAGTATTTTATAATTTAGATAGTATAACTAACTAGTTTATTTAATCACTTAACTAAGAGATTGTTAGAGAAAAAGGGCAAGAGCTGTTCCAAATTTCACTACAGACTTATTGAAGGCTGCAACAGAATTTTGATCAATACATTGGGCTATCCCTCCAGCAGATATCTCTCTACAATTCCATGCAGAATGGCCACTGACCTTGAAATGAATACAGCTGGGTTTGCTGTGGAAAGCACAGCCCTTATGTCCCTGACCAGGCACAGTTTGCTTGTGAAGAACTCCAGCTTGGAGTGTCTCCATTTTTTTCTCAGCCATTTGTTTCCTCATTGCCCTTACAGCCAACCGTGTTGGATCTTCTGCTTTGGGCACCTGAAAAGGAACAGGAAAACCACCAGATCTGTGTGTGATCACAGAATCTGCAGCTCCAGTAGAAAAATCTGCAAAAGGAATCTTCCTGCACCTGGCCAGTCTTTGTCTGGCTCTCTCCAGTCAAATTCAGCATCCCAACCTCAACAGGAAGAGTTTAATGGATTCTCAGCTGTCTATTCTGCAGTTTATCATCACCCAACACTACAACATCACGTTTTTCATGGCAAAAATAGCTTTTCTGCACTTAAAATTTTGGTTTTTTCCCCCTCAACTTATTAAACATTTAGAAAAAAATCAGCTGACTTCACTGGAATGTTTCAGTTGTGGCCCAGTGCTTCAGTGCAAGTCTAGGAAAACGTACTGACATGATTTCTTTTTGATTGATTCTGAAGTTTTTTAAACTCAAACAATTAAACATAATGTGATTTATGTCTTCACAGATTTCTGAACTTGTTCTCTTTGAGAGAACAAACTCCTTCAGAACAGTGTCAAACAGCAATGACTGATGATATTCTCACATCTGAATTTCTGCATCTATGTAATAACATAATGTCTGCATTTTAACTGCAAAATACACAATTATTGATTTCAAGCAGGGTTCCTTTCTGTTTCTAACAAGAGATATCACAACATTTACCTTGTGCAAGTCATATTCCCAACTCCAAAGTCCTGGGAACTCTGGTACCAGGAGGCTTTTGTCCTTCTCTGTGTCCTCATCACCACTTTCCCAGAGTTCATCCTGGGCTCTGTTCTCAGAACTCTGTCCTTGCAGAGCAGTTCCCTCCCCAGCCAAGGAAGATGATGGAGAGTGCCACGACTTTGGTGAAAGAACAAAAGTTTTGAGAATACAGCTAAAAATCACTAGAGAACAGTTACTTCAACAGTTATCAATTTCTGAGGGGATCTTTTAACACAAAAAGGACAGGTCTTTGGCCTTTTGGCCTCTTGGCCCTTGGCTCAGAGGTCAAAGATTCCAACTTAGGCCAATCCCCTCTTAAAACACTGAATACAGACAAAATCTTATGTTAAAAGTCACTATATTTCCTTCAAGAAAAAGGAAACTAACAGATATTAAGAGATCTGATGGGGAAATTACTCTCCACTTGTTCTCTACTGTCTCATGTTTGGTTATAGCCTGTGCTATTTTAAACAGAATTCAATGACCTGCACTTTTAACAAAACAAAACAGTCTAAAGAGAGATAATTCCTAGGCCTTTGATTACCTGTGATATTTCTCCATCTGCATGTTTGCAGGTCTCCTCACTTTGCCAGGCTTCCCTACTCTGCAGTAAAGGATCCACAACTTTACCACGAGGCTTAACTGCCTTAGTAGGAGACTGACTTTTTCTCTGCTTGTGAATAGAAGCTCTTTCTTGCAAAATTCGAGACACAATCTCCATTTTTCTTGACTTCTGCAGTTCTCTAAAAGCTCTGTAATCCAAAGTTGTAAGAAATATTAACCCAACCATGGCTGTTTACCAATAATATGAACTTCAGCCCAGTTTCCTTGGAACCTTTTAGCTAAATAGCAAGTCTCGAAGTTGGGTTCAGTGGTAATTTGTGCCAAGACACCAAGTGATTCAGAGGCTGTTTATACATTTTTGCAGACTAAATATACTCAGTTACAGTGTTTTAGAAGGCTGATACAGACTTTCACAGTGTTCAGGGGAGGAAGAAGGACAGTTACTCCAGGTTTCCAGTTTAGGGTCACTGAACTCCCTGGAGGAGTGGATCATGAACACCCACAGAGCTCTGGTGCCCTGAGCACCCCTAAGGCAGGAGTTCAGGGCACCAAGAACAGGCTGTGCAAGTGTCACACACAGAGTGGGAGAGGGAGTTCACTCCCTCCAGGCACCATCAGAGATGTTCTGCCTTCAGGATGTGCCTGAGCTCCAGGGAGCAGGCAGAGTTTGTTATGGATGTGATACTCACTCTTTCTTTTTTTCGTTTTCTTGCCGTCGTTTATGGAGAAAAATTTCCCTGATAACATTGCCTCCTCTTGCTAGGATGGCCTCCCTCATTTTCATCTCCTCCTTCTTTGCCTCCAAGGCCTTTGCTTTGTTCAAAATCTGGAGAGTTTGGAGCCTTTCCTATGAAAGCCACACAAACAGTTACATATTTGATTCACATATTAAAGAATATAAAACAGATAATCTAATGCTGGTCTCCTTAACCAAGTTTATATTTATGGTGGATGTCTGAAGAAGAAGGCATTGTCTGCAATATTCTCTCTGCTCACGGGGTGTTGAGATGCAGAAAGCTCTGACTAGGACCAGACTATTTCTCTATCCTTCCAGCCTGCCCCTGGAATGCTGCTCAGTGAAAGAATGTGAAAAGATAACAGTTCTAAACAAATCAGGATTAAATTAAGATCATTCCCTCAGATTCTAGAGAACATAAATAGAAAAGCAAAGCAGCATAGCTCAGAAATTCCTAATTTATACTATTTAAATTCTCAAATAACTGTTTTTCTTCCATATGTTTTCTCCATGTGGAATATTTCTGCATTGGGATCCAAATAACTGGAAATCCTTCTGGCTGAACTTCCAGAGAACTGTTTTTAGTATGCATTATTTCCCAGAGAGTTCCCCTCCCAGAACAACTAGACTGTTGACAGAATAAACTGCATCAGCAGAAGCGTCAAAACCTGCCCACACAGATCTCATGCCATCCCTCCAATGGTAAAACTCCCCCCAGTTTCAAGGGGTTTGGTCAGTGATGTGATCAAAAATCACCACACAGCTCTGCAAGGAGAACTGAACTAACTTGCATTAGAACCCAGCAGTCTCCCAAGTCAGTGACTGCATCCCCATCCCAGCCCAGCAGCAGTACCCTGTTGGAAGTGATGCTGGTTTTCAGGGAAAGCACAGCTTGTATCCTTCTCTCCATATGCTCCTGAGCTTTCACTTCTTCCTTTGCATTTTTTTCATGAATTCTGTAAGCAAAGTAAAATCTTTCAGGCTCTCCTCCTGGAAAGCTCTTGGTATTAGGATGTCTGAGCTGACAAGGAGTAATTGCCAGTGTCCCCAGGCTGCTGCTGTAATCCCCTGTTTGCTGGGCACTGGCTGTGGGCACAGGGGAACAGTTGGAGGCTCCTCCAAACACGGCACTGCTCGAGCTCCAAGTGCCAACAGGTTTTCAAATATTTTGCTCAACAACTTGAATTTTTTTTTAAATTTGGATATGAAGAATGTGTACATGCCAGCCATGACATATGACTGGCTGCTAAAATAAAGAATTCAGGTGTTGCTCATATAAGCAATATCTAAACCTTATGTAGCAAACTTTTACAAGCCAAGCACATTTACCCACACTAAAAATAAACCATAAAAACTCTACAGGTTGGAAATATGTGGGCAAGAAACAAACCTGGGAATATTCCAGCTAATATAATGGGAAACCAGTAAAAGAATTAAGATTGATATGTTTGATACATTTGTCAAGGAAAAAAAATCTATTTGATTTTGTTTTTCTTAATTATGATCAGTTTGTACACACCACCTAATAAAAATAAACCAGCACAGAAACAGTACAATTATTTCACTCATTTTACAATTAAGTCCTAATATTTATACATTAGGATATATTTGCATATATGTAAAAATAAGCAACAAATGTTTGTTTCTTCAGCAGCAAAATAATTCAACACCAGAGTAATAACATAAACCTATGAAATGAAAGAACATTTAATTTAAAATCAACCAGAGCAGGAGCACAAAGAAATGGCCCATCAACCCATTGATGCTTTTTTACCACATTTCTGAGGGGACATAGAATGGCACAGGTTTCAAACCTAGATTTTAGTTAGACTACTTCAGTTATTGGCACACACACACATATATAAAATGTTTCAAATCATTATCAATGCTCCAAGTGGTCAGAGCCCTCATGACAAAGACTCCAGGGAAACTGGAGGCCATGCTGGGACACATTTTCTTCTTTCCATGTCCTTTTGTGCTCTGTAAAATCTCAGTGCTTCACCACACTGTACCTGGCACAGGATTTTCAGGTGCAACAGAAGACACACCTTGCAGAAAAATCATTATTTTTTCAAAGACTCTGCCCAGCAGAGAATGAACCACAGGAAAGGAGTGAAGTCCCACCTTGCCATGCTTTGCTTGAGGAAGCAGACTGCTTTCTTATGGTTCCTTTTGGCATCCTCAAGGAGTTTTTTATTTCTTTCTTCACATTCTCTCTGGGCTTCCTCCTTTCTTCTGCAAAACACAGAAAAACCAACAGTTGCAGCAGGGCTAAGGAAAATTTGATTCCAACACCATGAGACCTCAGGGTGGGGTTGGGGAGTTTATTAATATGTGCTGAAATTAGGACATTTTTCTGCTCCCCACATCCCCCATATTACAGACAAAGTGATAAACTTAAAAATAGCCACAGACTGACATATTCTTGCTCTGCTTTTGGGGAGCACTTTTGTGCTTTTGGGTGTCTGCTTCAGCTCCAGGAAATCTCAATGGACTTCACCAAAAGTCCAGAAGGTCCTGGAGGCCAACAGCACTGCAGAAACATGCAGTTAGTCTGACCCAACAAACCTCATTTCCTATGATAAAACCCCAGCATTTGTAGTTTTTTCATTAACAAGTTTATTCCCACAGATCAGAAATCTTTACCTGCGTAACTGCAAGGCTGTGGCCAATTCTTATTTTAATTCCATTTCCTCATCAAGTATTTCTGAAGCACACCCAGCTAAGACACACAGTAGCACCAGTATTTGAATTAGCTAATCTCAGCACCTGCAGCAGAGAATTGGCTGAAAATAAAACAAGAAAGGCAGCAGGCTCTGACTTTGAGGCTCTTACTTCTCTCGAGTCCGACGTGTTCCTTCTGCTTGCAGGGCTGTTATTTTTTCCTTCCAAATCCTCACTTCTCTCTCCTCCTGGTACTGCTTCTGTAGCTCCTCCTCATATTTTTGAAGTTGTTCACGGAAGATGTTGTATTTTCCCTGCTCAGTTTCTATCTGCCACAGCTCAACCCTTTAAAAAGAATTGTGAATTGTTTTCACTGGAATACTGATATTCTTTCACTTTAAGGTGATAGATTGAGTAGGGAAGGCTCTATGGGGAAAATAAACATGTAACCATGTTTTCTTTTCTTAATTTAAAACATATTTTGAATCAAACCCTTTTACTGACACAGGTGTTTCAGATTAAGGCTCATATCTAATAGCATCTCCCTTTCAAAGACATCAAAAAATATTGGTAAAAATAAAAGTAAAACAAATAAACCTCAAGTTTGTGTTTCTCCCATTACCTAGAAGAAAATACAAAAACCAAGGAAAATTCTAAAAATAGCTTTTCCTTCAACAACAAATAACTTCAGGGACAGGCCCTGGCTTTTATTCTTCTGTGCTTTGCTGAAGGAACCAGATATGATAGAGCTAAGTACATTAATCTGTTCTGTGTATTGCTAATCACACAATAAACAAGGCAAGCATTTTAAAGCTATTACACAACACTGCAGCAGAACACACTGTATCCTGGTTAACCACTTGGCTAATCACAGCTAGAAGCTCATGCCTGTGTTCTTCCTCTGATGTACCTGTGGTACCAAAATACAAGCACACTCACCTGTTGCCTCCTGCAAAAGACAGTTTTACTCTGTCTGATAGAAAGAGGTAATTTATTATGTGTGAACAATCAATTACAAGCAGCAATATCAGCTTGGCATAAAAATACACAGTACAGCTACAGTGTCTCCATCATGTTCATTTTCTATCCTTTCCTGCATGCCCTATAAAAACATTAAGAGGCATAAATTACAAGTATTTATGCTCATGCACAGAGAGATTTACTTTAGTCCAGCTTATTTTACATTTCAAATGAGACCTGTTTAGGTCACAATTTATGCACCTCTCATAATAAAATCAAAACTTTATCTACATGTGCAAAACTAACTTGAGGACTGAGCCACAGCACCCAGCTTTGTAAGGAATGAACCATGCAGGCTAAAAGTTGCTCCAGAATGATATAGTTCAGTATTTACAAGCAATTTCTCTATTGATTAACATTTGAATCCATCCAACAGCATATGAAGAATGCAAAAAGGATTGATTCCCTTCACACTTTCTTCATTCCATCACTTACAAGTTTTGTTTCTGTGTCAGAGCAAGTCTCAGCTCCTGCTCCTTCACTGTCTCCAGTTCAGTGCACAATCGGCTGCTCATGGCCTGCAGGCGGGACACGGCTGCACTGGCAACGTCAGAGAGAACCCATCAGACAGAAACATGAACACAGCCCCCCTTGCAAGATCAGCAAGAATAAAGCACAGCTCTAAGGCTCAGATTTATTCTGTAGAATCCCAGCAATTTATGCAGCCTCTTGTTTAACCTTCCAAGTGTCCATTCTCGAGGCAGAGCTTTCTTTAAACTCTTACACATTGGTTGAAAGGAACAGATGAGAATTGCAAAAGCACTGACCAGTAGCTTAATGCAACTATTCCCTCCTCAAACTGATAAAAGTAGTATTATTCATGAAGATAAGCGTAGGTGAACCTAGAGAACCTAGACCAATTTTGCTTTTAAAATGGTACTACAATATTCCATATACTTAGCCTACAACTGCAGCATTCCCACACAGTTATTTTCCTTCTCTCCTCAGGAAAACTAGCAGACAGTGTACTACAGGATCCACAGACAGTGGCCTGAATATACTCAACATAAACTCCCATCCTCTAAATGAAAATTGGATCTTCTACCTGCAGCTAGAAATTCAACATTTCTGTATTGGCATTGGTAGTGCTAATGGCAGCCAGGATTTGCATTATTGCTAAAACACAAAGACTTTGAACCTCATAAGCCAGAAATCTATCAAGCATTTTCACTCTGCTAGTCACTTGATAAATGTAAGAGATTGAGAGAATTGCTATTTTTTTCCATATCTAGACCTCTCCATGTGACCCATCATAAGGATAAACACTACACTGCTTTTCTGTCTTTGCTGGGATTTGTTACTGTCTCTGAGATCCCACTTGCACCACCTCAGGAGGCTCATTTGCATCAACTCATCAGTTTTGTTTAAGCAGCACTCCCATTCTGGCAGTTAACCTGCCTTCCTTTCTCTCATTCATTGCTGCTCTAACCTGGAGATTAACACAGGTTAGAAATGCAGCTGTGAAGTTTGTTCACAAGCCTCTGGCTCCTGGTACACAAGCCACCCACTGCTTTCTATTTAAACCAAATGTGAAGAGTACAGTAAATTGCCTCCCACTTGATAGCACAAGTGTTTCAGAGCAGCTCCTGTATGCAGAGCTACTCCTGAAAGGCATTCCTGCATTCCAGAACAACACAAGAAAGGAATGGCGAATGTATGTGTATATTTATAAAAATATACACACACACACATATATAAATCCTGACTGAATAATCACCAGAAGCAAAGCCACGACCTCCAGGAGTGCCACAGCACCTTGATTCATCAGACTGAATAGAAGATTGAGACCCTGACAGACATAATTGACAGCAGTGGGCTAGGCTGATATAATACTTGTTGTTACATTTTAAAATATATGCCTCTTTCCTACCCATCCCCAAATTTCCACCTCTTTCTGCTCTTATCTCATTAATTACACACAGATGAACATAGTGGATGCCTGTAATCCTTGGTACCCAGAAATACTCTCTACCTACACATTGCCAGCCTCCTCCTCTCTCTCTATTTCCATGTCTACATGATCCAGCTGCTTTGCCAGCATCTTGCTCCGCAGCCGACAGGCACTCAGCGTGTCACTGCAAGAAACAAACACATCATTTATGTTTTGTAAGTTCTTTTCCCAGTGAAACTCTTCTTTTTGGGGGCAAGATTCACAGCCAGGATTCCTGGCAGATACATAGTTCTATAAATGCTAGTATTTATAATGGATACAGTATCTCAGTATTTGCTGGTGTTTTGTGCTGATGGATTCTGTTTGTTTAAACACTAACCTGGTGTTTTGGACTGCCAGTTCCTTTTCCCTGACCATATCATGGAGTAATTGGAGGCTTCTCTGTAAGGTTGATATGTGAATTCTGTCTGCAGACTTCAGAGGCTGAATGTTGCCAATGTTGTCCAAAGAGTGTTCTGAGCTTTGCCTTTAAATTGGAGTACACAACCAACAAAGAAACATAATGAGAAACTGTAGTTATGTGAAGTTTGTCTGACATCCTTACATCCCTGCTGTTTTATTTTAGCAGAACTGTTACAGGTAAGGCCATTATAAATAAGGAAGAACATGAATACAAACAGCACAGGAAGTTTGCATGCATGGACTTAAACCAGGATTTTCAGTATTGGATAGATATCTAATATTGAACATTTATACCCTCACTTAAAGTGCTAATGATGTGTCTTCATTTTAAAATGCTTGTGGCTCCTCCTGATTCCACCTTGGCTTTGCAATTTAGTGTTCCTGAACAATAGTTTACAATTTTAACAGGAATATTTTAAACTAGATTAAGACATGTCATACACAGCTGGTCACTCAGCACCACAGAGGAAATTCTGTTTGAACTGGAACAAGGTATTTACATGCTAGAATCGGAGTGGTCTCCAACACCTTCAGAAGTGTCCTTGTTTTCCATCTCACCATCACCATCCAGCTCTTCTTCCAGCTCATATTCTAGCAGATATTGAAACAACAGCTTAATAAAAAGAGTTTGAATTTTACATTGCAAAGCCTTCTATATTTGCTGTCAAGTCACAGCATAGAGAATCAGAGATGACGTTTCATAGCATTACTGCAGTGTACATTAAAAAATTCATATGGCAAAACACACAGGACTATTATACACCTGCAAATGAACAGGAGAATGTTCTCTGCCTTCATGTGGAAGTGTCACCAAGAATCACATTTATGTGGGAAAATCCCAGACAAGAACAGGGAGAGGGACAAGGGAGGATAATGTAATGTCGGGTTTTGGCCAATGATCTAATATGTTTCTCTTACATGAAGTTTACACTAATATTGTTTTTTTGTGAATTATCAAAACAATCAATTTTCACCTTTCCAGTATTCTTCAATGTCAGGGAGCTGACCAGCCACATCTTCTTTTTCTTCCTCTTCTTGTTCTTCTTCTTCCTCTTCTTGTTCTTCTTCTTCCTCTTCATCCCTTTCTTCCTCCTCCTCTTCTTCTCTTTCTTCTTTTTCCTCTTCTTCTCTTTCTTCTTCCTCTTTTTCTCTTTCTTCTTTTTCCTCTTTTTCACTTTCTTCTTCTTTTTCTCTTTCTTCTGCCTCATCTTCCCTTTTCTCTTCTTCTTCTCTTTCTTCTTTTTCCTCTTCTTCTCTTTCTTCTTTTTCCTCTTCTTCCTCTTCTTGTCTTTCTTCTTCCTCCTCTAGAAACACTAGAGGAGATATTTGCTGTTCTCCCTCACTATAACTGATCTCACGATCTTCCATGCTGACAGTTCTTTCCAAATGACCAGGCTGAATAAAAAGAACATGTTTAACACATCAAATGTCCAAAAACTTGCAATAGTGGTGACTATCTCTGGAGGTTAATTCATTAACCAGGATTCAGTACGTATTTAATGCATGTGAAATAACTGGATACAACCACATACCTCTGTGCTAGTTACACATTTTGATTATCAAATATAATAAATCTCTTAATGAAAAGCAAGGACTCTCCTTTTTTCTTTCTTTTTTTTTTTGCCTTGTTTTGTTTTAAACAATCAGATCAGTAATAAAACAAACCTTCTGAATATATTTCATGCACTTATACCTTGACTTTACCCCAAATGCATTGGGCACAACTCCAACAAACACTATTTGCTCTTGAGTCTTGCGGAGTTCTCCAGTGCAAAGCAAACTGTTCCCAAATGCTGTCAAATTTATTAGAATTCAGTAAATTCTTCATGTCATCTAGAATGAGTTATTACCACATGGTCGAGCATTTCACATCTTACTCACAGAGAGACTTGTACATATGATTAATTTTAACGAAGGTGGCTCAGTTTTGAGTGCGTTTATGTAAATCCTTCTGCAGAACTCAAGAAGAATCAACAAGAAGAGAGCATCTATTTTCTCCAGTTAAGGAGCAGAGAAAACACACCCCAGGATTTGAAGTATGGAGGAATGAGTAAATGATAGGAACCACCTTAAAGCCAAGCAGGATTCCTACGCTGGGCTGCTGATTTAAAGATGTTGGTGGCACTAAGAAGTGGCACAAACATCAAACGAGCTGCCAATGCAGCAGCGGCCCCAACGCCTTCAGCCAAAGCACTGCGTTGTGGGGCTGTGTGGCTCCAACTCCCAAATAACAAAGTTTGGGGTAAATTAGGCCGAGACGCACAGCACGGCAGAAGGCCCGAGCCCTCCCACAGGACACCCCGGGGCAGGCTCGGTGCTCCCGGCGCTGTCCCCTCACGGCTCACCGCGCTCAGGTCCCGGCCCGGCTCCCCACGGCCCCGGCCCGCCCCGCCGCGCTGCCACGGCAACGGCGCCAACCACCGCGCGCGGGGGCGCCGCGCATGCCCGGCCCCGAGC
>VZUI01092160.1:0-12522 GCA_013401135.1 Cettia cetti | reverse complement strand
GGTGGCACTTCACAGTATGGTTTAGTGGCTGTCAGAGGCTGGAATAGATCAGTGTCCCAACACATCTTGGAATGGCTCAGATGAGATTGTTGAGATGTCCTGTGCCGTGCCAGGAGTTGAACTGCATGATCCTTGTGGTTCCCTTCCAACTCAGCATATTCTGTGATTCTATGAGAACTATTTTTGACAGATTGGTCATTTGGGCTATCAATCTATTTGTCAATATCTCCTGCACAACAGATAGAATATGGTTTTTATTTATGTCTTCGCTCTCTTTCAGTCCCTTTTTCTTGTATACTCCGGTAATGACCATAATCCGGAAACAGAACAAAATTAAAGCCATATTTTTGCCCAATATAAGTATGAAGACAAACTCTTGTGGAAGTTATTTTTCCTTACCCTATCACTGATGATTTGTAACAGGAATCACAGAATCACAGAGTACTTCAGGTTGGAATGGACCTTTAAATGTTGTCTGGTTCTAATCACCCTGCCCTGAACAGAATCATTTTCCTCTATCCCAAGTTGCTCCAAACCCCATCCAACCTGGGCTTGGACACTTCCAGGGATCCAGGGGCAGCCACAGATTGTCTGGGCACGCTGTGCCAGGGCCTCACCACCCTCATAATAAAGAGTGTCTTCCTTATATCCAAACTAAAATAATCATCTTTCAGTTCAAATCTTGTCCTGTCCCTACAAACCTTGGGTAGATTAGGTATTGTCCCTACAATCTTTCTTACGTCTCCTTTATATAATAAACAGGCAGTAATAGATAAAGCTTCCTGGAACTTTCTGTTCTTTAGGATAAAAACCTCATCCTTTTCATCCTTTCCTCACAAGTTCCAGCCCTTAGGTCATGCTCATAGCCCTCCTGTAAGTCCCATTCCAACAGGTCCATATCTTCCTTGTGCCTGAGCTGGAGGCAGCTCTGCAGGTGTTATCTCACCTGAGGGGACAGAGGGGCAGAACCCCCCTCCCCTGCTGCCCACGCTGGGAGATCAGCCCTGGGCATGGGGGTTCAGGGCTGTGAGAGCAGCTTGTGGCCAGTTTTTTGTCCTCCAGAACCTGCAGGTGCTTGGTCTTACAGCAATGGTTCAATTGATTTACTAAAGAAGTAAATCACAATGAGAATCAAACCCTTTTGTCATTGTATGATGCATTTCCTGGGAATGGAAGTGTTGGGAGAGTTGGTGGAAGCTCTACCCTGGCAGGTTGGTCAGGTTATTAAGTGCAGGTTAGTCAGGTTATTAAGTGCAGGTTGGTCAGTGCAAAGCAGCTGGAGTTACTTTTCCTTGGACTCTTGGTGTTTTTGTGACATGTTGCACTGTACCCCCACACCTGAGCAGATGTTTTCATTTTAGGAAAAGAGTTTGAGCCACACCTCTGAACTTATGAGGAAGATGAACCAGAAACTTCCATGCTCTCCTCAGTGTAACTGGCTCAGTGCCAGGACAAAAACACCTGTTGGTCTCTCAAGCTGTTCCTCAAGAAATGTACTATTTTCTATTGGACAGCTTGCCAAAAATCCCTCCTAGATTGCTGAATACTTAAGAGCGAGCACAGAGATTCTCAGGACATTTTCAGGTGCAAGGGACCTCCCTGCACTGTGCATGGCTTTTGTTCTTTTATTTTCTATAGTTTGTTATTTTCACTTTAATTAAAACCTTTTTAATTTTTCAAAACACCTCTGATCCAGCTGTCCCACTAATTATTTTGAAGCCTTTTCTGGGAGGTTGCTGGGCACCCTCAGAGTATGTTGAATCCTCGTGAGGCTAAAACCACGCTGGCCCCACGCAGAACTTCAGCAGTAACACAGCTATAGGTATGATGATATCAGCCTAACCATCTGCAGTATATCCCTTGGACAAATCTGCACTCAGTCTGTACTTTAAGGATTAATGTTAGCTCTAACTAGAGACCAAATCAAACATGGACAACTTCCAGGAAAGCTATTTCCTGTTTCCATGTAGAGGACATTATTTACAGCTCCCACATGTAATACACAATTAGAGTAGTAAATCTATTTATTCACAGGAAGAATAATGAGTGGCAAGTAAATAGGGAAACTTAGAGGCAAGTATTATAAAAGCATTACTTTTGCTTGGAACACTATTAGCTCTTAGCAAATATGTCCTAACAAACTGAAAAATGTCCAGAGGCTTAAATGCTAAATCTGCATAAAAAAACAACTGATTTTTAGCCTGTTTGAGTTCCCTTCTATTTTAATTGTATGGTATTTTCAAAGGATGGAATGGTGTGTAGTTGCCTTTTGTTAACACCGCATTTTGGTTCCAGGTGTAACTTTTTCCTTCCTTCCTCTCACCCAGTTTGCAACTTTGTCCATTCTTATCTTAGAAACAAAATCATGGAATGTTTGAGAATGGAAGAAACCTTTTTTTGGAGATCATCCAGGTCAACATCTTTGATTAAGAAGGTTGCTCAGGGCCTTGGCTTGAAAAAAAGTTAAAGGAAATTTCACCTACAAAATCACAGGAATTATTCTATATTCTCCCTCTTTTCCCTCTTCCCTTTTGGGGGAAGATGCTGAAAACAAGAGATAGTAAATACTGTGAGGTCTACCCATACTTCAACACATGCAATTTCTAGATTTTCCTGTTTTACTCTAACAGCAGGGAAAAGACAGAATTCAATTCAATTTCCTTTGCCTTTTTTTTTGTTTTGTTTAAGATTTTTTTTGTGAGTGAATAAACAAACTAAGCTTTATAAAGCTAAACTGCTAACATACCTGAACTTTGTCCTGTCTCTTAGTAAGACTGAAATGTGTACAAAGGGCTCTTTCAAACCTGCCTGCAACTACCACATTGCAGGTTTTCCCCTGCAGTTTTCAGGCCAGCCAAGAAATAAAAAAATGCACTGTTAAAGCCAATAAATTATTCTACCCACACTGTATTAGAACGACATATTTGTTTGTTCTTGACTAAAAGAAAGACATTTGATACAATAATTCAGAAGCAGATCAGTGTTGTCCGTAGAGGAGAGGTCCCTGAGCCCAGGGAATCAAGAGCTCCAGATTTTTTCTTGGTGAATGAGACAGGGTAATGACTTTGTTATCAAATACAGTGTCTTAGCTGAATCCAACTTTATTCTATCTAGTATTTATATGTTATTTCAGAGAGAAACAGCAAGAAAATAGAATTTTATTTCAATATCTTTAATTTCTTACCTTTCCTATTCCCCCTTCCCTTTTAATTACCATCATTTGTGCTTTATCTCAGAACATCTTAAAAAACGAGTCTGAAGATATAGTCTAATAAAATTGATTTTGCACCAAATAATACTCGGTCAGTCCATTCATTATGTTTCATAATCGTTTTTTTGTCCCAACGTTTCTGGCTGTTGTTGCTTAATTTTAACTTTAATCATCCGAGATCCCATAATGACTTTTTTTTCACTTAAGAGTTGAAATAAACAATGGTATTAATTGAATGGTATCAAATTTGAGATGAAATAAAGCCAAACCAGCTCTCATCTTATTGTTTGGATGGCTTTAGCTTTCCAGTTTTGTTAAAAATATAAAGCTAATATAAACCGTACTCAAAAGGAAAGGAAATTATGTGTTTTGATGGTGAATCTCACAAGTGTTTATGTTTTTGTTTTTGGTTTTTTTTTTTTTTGGTTTTTTTTTCACAAGAAACAAAGCTCTCTAGAGTTCAGGATTTGCAATCATCATGTGTGAAAAAACCTATTAATTAACCATTAACTCCTAGTGTAAAGATAACGTAGTTCTCCCTTGTAAATTTCTGAAGCAAATTAAAATGCAACTGTGAAACAAACAGCAGTTACTCAGGATTACAACTACTTATTTCCTCAGTTACATAAAT
This sequence comes from Cettia cetti, assembly GCA_013401135.1. NCBI lineage: Eukaryota > Metazoa > Chordata > Aves > Passeriformes > Sylviidae > Cettia > Cettia cetti. The sequence continues at coordinate 8,680 of VZUI01092160.1, read as the reverse complement.
GAGTGATTCTTCAAAAATTCTGGCAATTATACCATGTTCCAAGGTGATGTCAGCAAATGCACCTGGTGACTGGAGATGCACTGCTGGTTCTTTAAACTGCCTTTGTCAGCACCAATATGTCAAGCATCGTTAAGGAGCACAGTTTAAATTCAACAGAAAAACACAATTTAAAAATCAAATGATGAGCCTGATAGACATACAGAAAAACTAAACAGATGTACTACAGTTGTAACTAAACTTGGCTGAAAGAAAAAGAGATATGAAATGAATTAGGGAGAGACATAAAAAAAAATTAATTGTGCTGCATCTTTTTCCCAAACTAGCACTTGTATATAAAATGCAGTTAATAATTTTTGTCCCTATTTAATACAAAAAAAAGATCAAAGATGCTATCAAAAATTTTTCAAGTAGTAAAGAGACCTAATCAATAAAGTCTGCCACCCTAGTGTAGCACGTAATTTTTCATCTATTTAATAATTCAGTGCTATAATATATCAAAAACAAAGTAGAAAACCCAATCTTAAAACAAAAATAATGATAAACCCAGTAAAATATTAAATTTCACAGGAGATTCTAGAGGTTTGAGCACTATCTTATCAGAAGCTGAACAGAATGCCAATTCCAAAAATCTTGCATAACAATGGTCATTATTTCTGTTAAAATTTATTTATATGGCTCTAATGCATGAGCTTACCCAAACTTTAATAAAATATCTGCTTTGGGTATATATGAATTTTTAGGGTGAAAAGTTGAACTCTTGAGAGCTTTACAGGGATTTTTTGCTGTTTTTATTACAATTCCATCAGCTCTCTCTGCATCCCCCACTGCGTTCTGTTCTATTCACCTAAAATGTTTAGTGGCAGGGACACCATGCCATTCATTCTATTTACATTGTGACCAGACTGTCAATGCACATTAAAAGTGGTTGCTTTCCAAATCTGAAATATATATGGAGCTAAGTAAAAATAACATAAAGAATATCTTCTGTGTGTTCCATCACCCACCCCTCACCAGAGCACTGGATTGACTGTTGTGTCCTGATCTCAGCCTATTGATCTGGAGTGCTAGCAGAGAAGGTGAATCATTTTCCTTTTGCCTGCTGCCCTGCTGCTTCCTCAAATCTTATTTAAAAACAAGCACTGGCCTGCAGATTCACATGCAATCAGTAATTTATATGACCATGGACGTTCAATTATATATAATTACTAAATTGCAAATTGTTAGGGATGTTTGTTCATTCTTTCTTTTCCTCCACCTTCCCTGTCTTCTTTGCCCTCTTTCACTCTTGCTTCTGAAAGTGATACTAATAAAATAAAAGGCAAATATTTTCAGCAAATAGCGGTGTTAGAAACTGTATCTTCTCTCAGGTATTTAGACCAGGAAGCTCATACAAGTGGCTGTCTCCCAGGGAAAGGATGACTTTGCAAATTAATGCTAAAGAAGCAATATTGCTAATCTCTTCTCTCTGCCAGCCACAAAGAAAGCAGAATTACAAGATTGTGTTGCAGTAAACTTTATTGCAATTAAGAAAGAGTGGAGCTTAAGTTCTTTTGTAGTATTCAAATCTATCACTTGGATCCCTAAGAAAGGGAAAATTTAAGCTTATGTGTCATAAATCAATCAGAAGACACAGAATCTATATATTAGGAGCTCAGTTCTCCACTCCCTTAAATCATCTGGAGCATCAGATTTTTATATTTCCCAGTGAATTTCTGCTTCAGAGCAGTGAAGTATGCTAAAAAAAAAATCAAGAGGTTCCAAGCAAACAAACGGTGAAATTTCTATGTAATTCCCCGTGTTTTTCTTGCACGTAAATTTGTTGCAAAAGAACACAGCTGGAACAACAACCTGTCCTAAGCAAGCAGCTTTAGGAGGGCTCCTTGAGCAGAGAGGGTGGGCAAAATCACCTGGAAAGGTCCCTTCTCACCTCAAACTTACTGTGGTTCATGAATGCATGTGTACCTGTACATCACTTAGGGAATCAGTGGGACAGAAATGCTGAAAATGTTGATAAATCAGCTTCAAAAGTAAGAATTTTAGTTGATGGAGGATTGTTAACAATACACACAGCCAAGAGCTAGCTCTTGCTTAGCAGTTACAAGCTTAAACAAGTGATAGCTCATCTTCCTGCCTTGCTCTGCAAAAGCAATGGGGTTGATGTTATTGGCTAGTCAACATGCTTGGTATCTTGTTGGTTTTGTTTCTTGCTGATGATCTCCTAAATCCCATTTGTGCAGTCTGATCTCTTGGAGGTGTGTATTATTGACACATGTGTGGTGGGGTGTGTTACAAAGCATTGTCAGCATTAAGCCACAATGTCCTGTGGTTGGTTATACTCTATACTTGGGTTTGTTTTGTTGTGTTTGGGGTTTTTTCCCCTGTAGAAAAATGATTAGTTCCTTTGTACTCTACATGACTTGAGTAAACACCCTGCAAATGTTTGAGGTTGCATATGCAAGCTTTCTTTCCATTACTATTTCCAAAAGTGGACGATTAACAGGGTAATAAATGTGTTAAAATTTATAGCCTACAGTATTCAAGTACAAGTAGAAATCAATTATTGTTTCCTATTAAAGCAGGAGCTATGGACTATTAAACAATGTCTCAAATGAACCAAGGTTATTACTGGAAAAAAAAATTAATGGAAAACATTCTAACTCAATAAGCTCATGAGCTCTCACAGCAAGAGCCTTAATCGTTAGTGCTTCAAAATGATGTAGCATTACTGATCAATACAGAGGTAAGGATGACCATCAGGTTTTATCAGACCTCTGTGTAATGAAAACTAATGAAGTTTATGGGAAAGTGACACATGTTCACATGCTCACAGACGAGAGAAAATAAATGAATTTGCTACACAATTGCGTGCAATTAAGTGGCAAATCCCTGACTACACGATACTTTCATGGCACAGCTCAGTACAACGCACTTCCTGTGGGTTTCCAGTGCTCTCCAAACACTGAAGGAACTTTCTGAGGAAAAGCAGAATTTAGAAATGAAGATAGTTCCTTAGCACATTTTTACATCTCCAGCTAGTTGTTCAGATGACAGCTAATTTGAATTAACTTTTTGGTTAAGTTTGTGAGACTTGGTAATATTTTAATACAATAAATATACTACACTTACTTTATCCACTAAACAGGTTTTTTTTTTTTTTATTTTAAATAAAATTGGATTTGTTCATAAAAGTATACCGATGCTGTAATTATTCTTTCAGTTTTGATCCAAATCCCACTAGAGGCAATTGAAAGTCTCCCAATGCCTTCAGTGGAACAGAATCAGGCTCTTCTGTTTTCAAATTTAGTTTTGCCTGGGAGAGAGTGCTGGTATCTTGCTAAATGGTGGGATAATGAGTAACTAGTGCCTAATGTTAAAATATAAAGCCTTTATCTATATAAAATGTTGCATAATACAGCTCATTAATGGGTAATTGCAAGGAAATAGGAAAAAGGTGAATTTTTCTTGCAAAATGACAAATTGAACCATGTTTAAAGATCTGTCTGTATTAGATTTGTTGTTGAAGGTTTTCACTCTACTATGTAGTTAAACACTTCTCTTACACGCTTCCCAGGAATCAGTGGAAGATGGAATTCAGAACACCACAACACCTCTGAGTTCAAAAGTAAACAAAAACATCATGTTGTTTTAGTGGGCAGAGGAGAAGAAATTAGAAAAAAGTATTTAGAAAAAAGTAATTAAGTGCATGGGGATGTGGTCATCCTCTTTTAACCTGCAGCCCCCAATATTCTAATACTGGTATAAAAGGCAACCTTGGAAAGACTTGCCTTAAGTTATTGGACAACTCTTTATCCCAGGGTTGAGGTTTTTAATTCAGAGGAGGGGCAAATGGGGATGCAGAAAGCCCCATCACCCTTCCAAAACAGGGTGGGCCACACAGACTCAGTGCACTGACACGCCTCCTTTTTCACTCCTTCTGTCTCCTTTACCCATGATCTTCTGTCCCAAATGATGTCCTGCAAAGGACTCTTACATTGCAGATGGGCACTGCAAAGCCACTGTGAAATGACTTCTTCAATTTTACCAGGTCTCTAATATATTAAAATTAGATGCTCATATAATTATATGCTTATGTAGTTGTGCAAGTTTATGAGTACATAATTATAGTGTAATTGTCCACTCTTTTAAGATTACTCCTTAAGAGAAAAGGGAGTTAGGAAACTAGATTTTCAGAGCAATTTAAAGAAATTAGATGTTAACTCCTTCAAATCAAATAAATGGTGCCTGACAGAAGACCTGTGGGATTCTTCAGTCACACACTCCACATACATACTTATATGGGACCATTCCAACAACACCAGTCAAGTGCTTAAAAATTATTTTCCTTTTTTAGTTGCAAAGATTATGAGGCAAGAAAGAAACACTGGTGCAGTAGTGCTTCACGATGTGGAAAAATTATAAGTACACTGTTTTTTCTACAGGAATGCCAACAACTCTGTCTCATAGGTTTGGCAAAAAAAGGAAAGTTAAATCCATTTGGGTGGTGAAATAATTTTGAACAAAATAATTCAGTCAATCCTATTAAATTTTTCAGGCTGAACTAGTCCTTCTCTTATTATTTTGAGGTCTTTGTAGGATGAGCAGTTCAATGCCAAATGTGCAGTGCAGCCCAGTCTTCCTTCCTCACCAATTTCCACTTCTGAAGAAAGAAATGAGCTCTCATGCAGGTCTCTTTTTACTTGATTTTTCCCACTTAGGAAGCTTCATCCTGCTGGCACTAATTACTCCTGTCTCTCGGTTCTCTAAGTCACTGGCAGATTTTAGCACCAGGTGCAATCTTGGTTAGAACAGACTGAGAAAGGAACTTCTTTCCTCTTCTTTAGAGTGAGGGAGCTGTCCCTTTCCAAAAACATTAAGAGTGATCAAGCAAAACATTCGAAAAAAAGATGTATGAAGATCCCTTCTCCTTTACTCTTCATTTTTTGAAATGTCTCTATAGTATATCATATATAGAAAAAAACATCAATCCCCCTGCAGAAACCTAGGAAGATAACCTGCAAATATCTTTTTCCAAAGCTTTTTTTGTTGTTGTTGTTGTTTTTGGAAATGTAGAATGTCAAGAAACATATTTTTAGATATTGATCATTCAAAAGAACAAGGATCTGAGCAACATGAGTTAATGCCACAATCAGACTTTCTTCGAGCAGGGGATTTGACCAGCAGAGCTACCAGACTAATTTGGCCTGTGATTTTATGATTCTGCATTTAGAGAGTGTAATTTAGTGACAGACAACATCATCTTACTTGATTTGCTTATTATAGTCCTCAAGGCCTAGGGAAGGCACTGAGAGTTTAAGAGCATCTTGATTTTTGGAGGGGCCCATGTGCAGGAGGGATGTGACACACCTCTGGCTGTGGCTGATGGAAGCCCTGTCACAAGGGGACAACAGACAACAGACTTTGAGAGCTCCTGGGGAACACAAGGTGAGTTGTAGTTGATTTCTCAGGCAAATTTAAGCTGACCTAGGCAATCAAGGGAAGTGTTTAAAGAAAAAGGAAGTGTGTGGCAACTGGAAAAGTAGAGGACTTTTACAGCGTTGCAATAAGCTTACATGGATAGAGGTTTGAAACAGAGTTGAATTTTAGGCCTTGAAATATTTGGAGCATAGCAAGTTTTTGAGCTGCAAAAAATATGGAACAAGCAACTATTGTATGCTGTAAGACGTACGTGTCCTTATTGATTAGCTTAAGTAGACACTTGTAAGCTTTTAGCATTAGGCTATTGGCTAAAAAAAGTTTTAAAAGGCCTTGTAATTAAGAGAACTTTGGCTTCTATTGTTATGGTGTGAGTTTTACCATCTTTTATGTCTCTACCTTCACTGAGACTGATAATGAAATAAAAAACTTGTGGAACACCATTACTAGTGATTAGATCCAACAGAACAGTGCCCCGTTTCATTTTAAAAAACAGAAATTAACTGTCTATCAACCTTGATGCTTTCCCTACCTTCCCACTGCCTTGGTTTTTAATTTTAATAAAAATATTTTAGTATTTGATGCTTTTTGTCATGGTAAGAAGTTACATGGAAGTGCCTGAACAAAAGGAAATATACTCAGAAGAGACTGACTTTGTTATTTCATACTATATTTGGTCTTTGTGACTAGAGAGGTTTTGTTCACTCAGGGTTTGTCTGTGGCAGTCACACAGAGAACAGCTGTGATTGCATTTGTTCTATGAAGAAAACAGTTGTTTTATCAGGAATCAAAGAGTCACAGGATGGTTTGGGCTGGAAGGGACCTTAAAGCCCATCCAGTGACACCCCCTACCATGGGCAGGGACACCTTGCACTGTCCCAGGTTACTCCAAGCCCCATCCAGCCTGGCCTTGAGCACTTCCAGGGATGGTGCATCCACAGCCTCCAGGGTACCAGTGGATGACCTTGCAGTTATTCTGTTCTTCAAAAAAAGCAACTGAGTGACAATCAGTCATATCCTATTGAGAGCAGCAATTGGAGCAGGGGAGATAAATTTGTCCAGTCTGGGGAAACAACCATTTACAAGCCCCCACACACCCACCTACACAGATGCACGCCAGGCTGAGTCCCTGCTGAAACCACCTGTGATCAAATACCCCAAACCCTAATCCATTTTATATCCAACATAGACCAGACCATCAGGTGTCACAGAGCTGCCACTGTGCAGGGAAATCATGCTAGTTTCTATCAGCTGAGTTTATTTCTTAGTAAAAGTGCAAGATGCAAAGTGTGACAATATTGCTGTGCATAAAGGAATCAGACAGAGATTACACAAAAGATAGGAATTGCATACTTGTATACAAGAATCTACTCATGTCCTATCCTCATCTGAACTCCTTAGTCTCAAGTTAAGTAAATAATAAAATGCTGTGTTATGTTTTGAAATTACCCTGCACAATACTTGAAATTATCTTACCTAAAAGTGCTGTTGTGCTGGCAAGAATATTTCCAAAGCAATACAGTTTTAGTCAAGTCTAATCTGTTCTTTTAAGATGTGAAGACCTTCTCTGTCTAAGTGCCTTGAGAATGTCTAATATCCTGCTCTAATCTTGATAACCTACTAATTAGGTGCCACCAACATCTGGTGTCCATGTATATCTTGTCCTTGCTAGAAGGAGCTGGTATTTTCACACACATAAACTCTCCTTCAACTTGTCTTCACGCCAGTCTTAATATTTGTACTGCAAATCTTAACTGAGGGAAACTGTGCAGGCACATGCAGAATTATTTTGTAACAGTCTGGTAAAGATCTGCTATACCAACAAGTTGATTTATGGTGCAAAGCACCTAGAGGAGAAAAAGTGTGAACAACATGGACAGAACATTTCACAGGCTGTTATTAATAGGGTGCATTTACACAGATGAGTGAGGACTCTTGCATGTTCCTCCTGACTTAAGATTCCTATCACATGATAGAAGACTTCCAATCTTTAAGAAGCAGTAATCTGAATTTCATCAGAAATTCGTTCTATTGTAATGCTGAACATTTACCTTGATTTTAAACTCTTGAAATGACTGCGCTTGCTGAGGGTTTTTAGCAATCTCTAAAAGTTGTCAAGGGGAATACACAACACAGACTCCTTGTGAGAAAAAGGCTATGCTTCATGTTTTTATGAGACATGAAATTCAAGATGATCTGATCAGAAACTGTTTTGGCTTTTGCTGGCTGAGGAGCTGAATTGTGGTTCATAGAATAATTCATTGGATAGAAATACGCAGATTTACCAATCCATGTGTCCTGACTTACACAGCAATTGCAAAAGCATAATTTCAATTCCTGAAGTCATGTTTTCTAGACCAGAAGGAACGCCTTCTCCCTCTCTGCACCCCCAGCAGGGCTGTGAGTGGGTACAAAATGTCTGGGTCCTGGCCAAGCCCCTCAGGGCTACTGCAGAAATTAACCCTGTCCTGGCCTGAACAAGGACACAAAGAATTTTAAAAAAATCTTTATTACTATAAAATAAACTAGAAAATGCAATTTTACAAAAATAGCACAATACTGCTGTAATGTGACAGTGAAATGTGACAGTTTTTTGGTTAAGTGTTTTTTTTTTTTTCAGTGAAAAAGGAAATTTTCACAATATCTTCTCAGAACAAAACCTGGAGCTCGGATTTCTTGTCTTTAAGAACTCATTATAGTAGGATATCCATATATTCTTTCATTTCAAAATGCATTTCACTTGTTCTTGGACCTATTTAAATGAGGGTGGTATTGCCTATGTGAGTACTAAACAACATACAGCACAAGGGGAAAACTACATCAAACTCAGATCCAGATGGGTACATGTGCGTGGAGTTTTTCTAGGTTTTCAATTTCTGTTCTGCCTGCTTTAGAGAACAAAGTTGGAAAACAAGTTATTCTTGTATGCTTAAAGCCACATTTCAGATTTAGCTCAAGCCTTTTCATATCTGGAATGGGAAAGGAGCAAGGCCAATGGTGAAACATTAGGTAGTGGCACAGCATTTAAATATAAACAATGTGAACTTCATTACAAAAAAGGAGAAAAGCTTCCCCACAGCCAATATTAATATCAGTTTCATGGCTGGAAAAAAAAAAAAAAAAAAAACCTGTTTTATATCTTTTCAGAAAATTACTCAAGCTTTTCAAGACATCCATCCATCCATCCATCCATCCATCCATCCATCCATCCATCCATCCATCCATCCATCCATCCATCCATCCATCC